>CM062808.1:992465529-992770198 GCA_031772625.1 Pinus tabuliformis | reverse complement strand
AACGGTTCTTTACTGTAATTTTGTTTAATGCGTGAAAGTCCACACACATGCACCATGTTCCATCCTTCTTTGGCACCAAGACAAAAGGTGAAACATAAGGCGAGGAAGATGGTCTGATGATCCCTTTATTAAACAACTCTTGGATTTGCATCTTAATTTCTGCACTTTCCATCACTGACATCCTGTACATGCCAATGTTAGGAAGAGGACAATCCTGCTGCAACTATATCTCATGTTGGATTCCTCTCTTGGGAGGTAATCCCTTTGGTTCCTAAAACATTTCATCATATTGGTTAACTACGTCAACCAATTCAGATTTCAAATTTGAATCACAACCTTTAAAAGCTTCATTATCAACATCATTTTTGGGTTTGATCATGAGAAGCATGAAATTCTTTCTCAAATTCACCAATCTTTTCATCTGCCCTACATTAACAAGTGAAAGATTTGTTTTCTTGCTATGAGCTCTCACAATATATTCTACTCCATTTTTGAATAAATGATATTTATTTTCATGTCGATGGAAGATAGATTTTCTGTCATAAAGGTACGGGCTGCCCAAAACCATGCCACAAATATCTAACGGCACAACGTCAAGCTCCACTTCATCTATGAAATTTGCAGTAATAGCGAATCTCAGTTTACACTTTCTAGTAACCTGCAATTGCGCATTGTCACATACCCATCCAAGTGGATATAGTTTATGATGTGGAATAGTTTCCAGATTTAAACTCTTGACAATGTTTTCTGAGATAAGATTGGCTTGAGAGCCGCTATCAAACAACGTATCAATCTTGTTATGTTTCGATATCACCCTTATGTGAAACAGTTCTATTCTCCTCTTTTCATTTGGAGTTTCATTTTGTGAGTCTGAAGAACTAGTGTTGGTAATGGATTCTTTTATTTTTAACCCCATGGCTGTGATTTTAGTTTCATCGTCTGAATCGGATCCCAAATCCTGTTGAGTGGTTGCAGTTGCCTTCTGTTTTCCCTTTTTGTTGTTTCTTTTTGGTTTCATTTCGGGATGAAGCTTCGAACAATGATCTTCATCGCGACCCTCTTTAGAATAATGTTTGCATGTAATTTTCTCTCCTTCCTTTTTAATAGATGCATTTTTCTTTGCCTTCCTTTAAAATCCTTTTCTTTTCCCTTACTCTTAAATGGATTTTTACTACCTTCTTTTGGGTGTTTTTTCGCACTTGCCTCAAGATGAGTGGCTTGCACACACACACATCATCTAGATTATTGGGATTAAACATTAAGATAGTATGCCTAAGGTAACTATGTAACCCCCTACATACTTCAACAAAGTGTTCTGTGACTGCAAATCTACACCTAACATCAGAGACCTTTTTTTGAATTCTTGGGTGTAATCTTGCACATTTTGACCTTTTAGCTGTCTAAAGTTCTACCAATTCATGATGTCTTTCTGCATATAAGCTAGAGGGTAGAATTGTCTTTTGATTGCAACAATGAAATCATTCCAAGAAATAGAGATCTTACCGTGTTTTTTAATCTCCTCTTGGGTCTTTGATTCCCACCATACTAGTGTTGCACCCTCCATTCTCAAGGAAGCTAACTGAATCTTTATGTCATCCTCTTGAAGGTTTTGAATCCTGCAATAGACCTCCAACTGACGAATCCAATTATCAAGCTTCTCTGCATTCACTTCACCATTATACATGGGAAACTCGAATTTAACATCAAGTTTTAAAAAAGGTGATTTACCAGTTCCTTTTGAAGAATGATGATGAGTATGAGTAAGGGTTGTATTAGTGGAAGAGTGTGAAGATGCTTGTGAATAAGAATATGAAGAAGATGGTGGAGAGGGTGGAGGTTTGTCTCCATTCCCATTACCTCCTCCTGAAGAGCCTTCTCCATTGGGAGGTTTGGAACTTTCTCCTTGCAACTGCTATTCTTCTCTTCATAGAGGAACTTCACCATCTTTGTCATATCAAAGAAAGACTTTGTAAAGGTCTTATCATCTTTTGTCATGTTTGTAGGTTCTTCATGAGACATGATCTCTGGAATCTCAACTACAACTTGAGGCTGAACTAGTGTTGGAGATTGTGGAAATCTTGATCTTCTTCCCCTTAACCCAAATTCAGGGCTTCCAACCAACTTTTCTTCACCTCTTCTGAGTCTTAACCTTGTAAGCATGATATAAACTTGCAAACAATTAAATCCTTCTTTCACAAAGCAAACCTAGTGCTTTGATACCAAATTGATCTGATTTAAAATATTAGTTTTCAATGCTAAGATCTTCCTCATATTATAAACAAAATGCTTTCATTGTGCTTAAGGATTCATCAATTTTTGCAAGTGAAATGAAGAGTTTTTATGTTAATTTTATGAGCAATTTAACATAAACCAGAAACTGAACAATAGCATAAACATGTACAGAACATCATCAAAAACACATTACAACAAGCACATGATAAAGGAGTTCACCCCTCTTGGGCTACGTCTCCTTGGTCCAGCTTCCAATGGCTTGGGCCTCTCTATTATGCTCAAAAGTGTAAAAATCTATGTTTACAATGCTCAAATGCTTCTGAAACCTGCTCCAATGAGTCCAGAATACTAAAAAAATGGCTATCTAGCCTCTTTTGCAACCAATTTGGTGGAAAATTGAAGAAGTTATGACTTTCCCTTGTTTTCCCACTATTTGTTCCACAAAATGCTCCACATCCAACAGGAACCCACAATTTCACTCCAAAAATCCGCTAACTGAGCAAGAATTTTGCCGAGCGGTGGGCCATAATTTGTCGGCATCGGCTGTCCATCGCAAATCACAATCGGGAAGGATCGGCAGGTTTAAGGTTTGTATACTCGTCGACGATTGTGTGATTGCGATATTGCGGACCCGATGACACTATAAACTGGAACCAATGAACCCCTCACATTCGAGGACTTATGACATTTCGCAATTCGGCAGATAACCAGGGTTTTATATATGCATAACTTTTGCACCGTTGCGATTTGTGATTGCGATATCACATCGCAACCTGGTTCATGCTGGGGGACGATTCTATAACACCGACCCTTCACCGATTTGCGATTGCAATCCATCAGATCACACCTCTGGTCGTTTTCTTGAAAGCCGTCCTACCTGCCTTATCGCATCGCACCCTTCCCAGTACGGGGGCGATTTCTAAAGTCAACCTACATGCGGTTTCCGTTTGCGACATGCGGGGGCCAATGGAAGATTGCCACACTACACCTCCTCATTCACTGAAGGACCTTGCCACATCATTCAATTCTGCCATGTAAGCAAGTCAAATCTGAACTTTGACTTGCTCTAACTTCTGCATACAAGCTCAGATTTGAGTGATGTTCGCACCGTTGGAATCAGAATGAAGAGATATTTGATTTGAAGCTAAGTTTAACAAAATTATGACACTTTGATTTTTGAACATAATTTTTGAGCACATGATTAGTTTCGGTCCCATCTCAGAGTATAAGTTTCAGATTATTACAATGATAAAAGTCGGACAATGATAGAGTTTCGATGCAAGAATAGTGATACGGTTTCAAAGTTCGGTTCACAGTTTGGATGTTATCACAAGGATAAGGTTGTAATGCTGCCACATAAACAAGGACGAAAGCTGAATGATGACTTGAAGGAGGGAGTCTAGTCTAGTTTGTAAGGGTCTTGGTTATCTCGTCTTGAATCTACTAAAGGAAGAATTTGACTGGGTTTTCCCCTAGAGTGGGGTTTTTCCATGGCATCACGCCTACATCTTGTGTACTCTTTTATTTGTTGTTTGGCATTAGTCTTGATGATAAAAAAGGATAAAATGAAAGAACTAATAATAATAATGAAAACATCACAAGATAATGTCATTAAAAAGGAAAAACATTTAATTGCCATCTCTATGGATTTTCCAGCACCAAGTCTATTTGTGGATCTGAGGGTTGTAGCTAGACAAGGATCCATATGGGTCAAGGTACAATTGAATCATCAATACCAATTTCCCTTGCACAATTACTTAGATGTAAACCCTGACATTTGGTTAAAAAAATGGGGTTTGTTTTCAATAACTATGTGAATTGTGTTGAGAAACTTATCCCTGTTGTCATTATTTTTCATTCCTTTACCAAAGTTATATTGTTGTGAAAATATTTGAGAAATTCTCATTGTTACAGTCATCTATGTAAAGGATTGAAGAACTTTGTGCAAATGTATGCCTTCCATGTGTTTGACAAAATTCCCTTTAAAGGCTCTAGTAGGCCTAATAGTTAAATTTAAAAGGGAACAATATAATATCCCAAAATCCCTTGAAATTTAACATAAGGGAAATTCTAGCTTAATGGGATTAGCATTGAAACATGGAGCTTATCAAGCAATCATCACTTTTCCTTATGTTAGACTCCGTCTTGTCAGTTCGCTACAGTCAAATTCACCAAGGTTCATTTCTCGTCACTGGCAGTAGGAAAGGTTCAGATAGTTTTTATTTTTATTGTCAATAGTGTGAAATTGTTTCTTCTTCAAAACAATGTTTTGAAGAAGAAATCATCAAATATGTTTGTGTAATAAATAGGTAAATGTTCCAAAGCTCTACAGTCTTCAATGGCAGCAGCTTCAGTAGCTCCAATCCCTGCAGAAACAGCCAAAGAAATCATCAGATGTGTCAAAATGTTTCAAAGTTTCCAATTCTTCAAATGACAGCCCTGTTTCAGCTTCAAAGGCAACTCTGTCACCACATTATCTTCACCAGTTTCAGCAAACAGATAGCTCAATTTTCCATGGAGCTCAACTGTGAATCAACACCCACTGACAGTTTTAAATTAGTATTAAAATTACTGTCGCAGGTATTCAATGCACCTCGTTACTTGTCAATGGACTTGTATTTTTCCGTAGGTATGTTCCTCACCAAGCAGATAGGCTGGAGAAAACAAATGAAATCGGAAAACAAAACAAATGTAATTGGAAGTGGAGCATCCAGCAAGGTTATCGCGCTGACATACCCAACAATGAAACAGTGGCAGTGAAGCTCTATTGTTATATGTCCAACAGGCAGTCTAATGTGTTGGTCTATGAATACATGCTTAATGGGATCCTTGCTTCCCAGTACCTCCTCTTCTCTGGTATTCAAGGATACGATGCCAATAAAAACAATACGAAGACTCTCTATGACTTCCAGAAACAAGTCAAACAATGCGTGAAAAGGAATGGTCTGGGTTTACGACAATTATAGTGGACCACTATAAAATTATTCTTGCATACCCTGAAAGCACAAACAGCACCTGGTATAATGAACAATTCAAATTTTATGAACCACTGAAGTACCCATTTGATGTTTGTGAGACCATATTGCTCTAGGAACAGTATCGCAACATGACCACAGTCTTGACAAGGGAGTACCTGGATGCTCGGCCTGAGGGTTGGATGGATTATGCAGCAAAGCGAATTGCAACATTGGGCATGGACAAATGCTACAATCAAACTCTTTGTGAAGAGTACCTAAGCTTGGTTTTACCATCCAAACCACCATTTCATCCACGTCAATATGAGACATGTGCAGTTGTAGGAAACTCAGGAGATTTACTGAAAAATGAGTTTGGTCGAGAAATAGATGACCATGATGCAGTTATTCGAGACAATGAAGCTCCAGTGAATGAGAAATATGCCAAGTACGTAGGCATGAAGAGAAACTTTCGTCTTCTGGAAAGGGGAGTAGCAAGAAACATGATCACAGTTGCCAATGGATCTACGGATGAAGTGCTGATTATTAAGAGTGTGATCCATAGAGACTTCAATGCTATGATCAAGGAGCTTCCTAATCGGTTTATCTTTTCCAAGGTGTGGTCCTTCGAAAAGGTGCAAAAGGAACTGGAATGAAATCTATAGAATTAGCACTTTCCATGTGTGATATAGTTGATATATATGGCTTCAGTGTAGATCCAGGTTACACAAATGGACACGCTATTTCTCGAGTCCACGCAAAGGGTATAATCCATCACAGAGACGAGCCTATTATCAGCTTATTAAATGCTTTGGGGTCATTAGAATCCATTCACCAATGCGAGAACAGAGAAAACAAGATTGGTCCACTGTTCCGAGCCGAGCAATGATAAATGGGGCTCATACTGCTGTAATGAGGTTAAGAGGTTTCCAAAATAAGCACCCAGGGAGTGTTGGACCATTTAGAGCTTGTAAGTTTTGGGCAACAACATCTTCTGAGAATGGTCCTATTTCAGGTTCAATAGACATGAGTCCTGTGCGCAGGGGCTCTAACTACAGCAAATGGGAGTTATTAAAGTTAGTTGATTTGCGGAAGGAAGCACGTGAACACTACAAAAATATGAAAGGTGTCACGATGTACAAATTAGATGGCAACAAACTGGATGATCTTGTTTGCGTGAGAAGCATCCTAAGTCCCCTGTGGATCTCTGCATTAGACGCCCTGCAAACTCTGCGTTTGGATTCGTTGTGGTTGTGGGTTTATATGCGTTTCATGAGATGTGTGAATGTGTCGACCATTGCATATGGTGGAGCAACGTCTTTCATATACAATCATGGTGTGGCCGCTGCAATTTACTGCTATGTGGACCTGCCAAGGAGCATCACTTATGTACGTGTCAGCGCCTGGCAACGTTCAGCAAATTAGTAGATCCGATTTGAAATTGTTTCAATCTGATCTTGAGAACGCCGTGTCAGAGGATTTAGCAGAAGAAATAGGATTCGATCTCCTATTAAGGGCTTCAGTTAATAATCCAAATGGATCTGCGCTCCAGTGTTTATCTCTTAATTGGCCATCAGAGGAATTCAAGGGAAACGATGCTCTGTTTTTAGGAAAAATGGATAACTCTTCCTATTCTCGCAATAATAGTTGAAACAACTCATTATTTTTCATCGACCTGTAGGGCAAAGGTTTTTGGTCTATTTATTGTATGTAAAAATGGTTTTGTTTCAAATGGTAACGTGGCTTGATTTGCTATGCGCTTGTCAAAAGGTGACCTCCACATTTCAATGATATTTTGGTCTAACATCAAAAGGAAATGGAAAGTATAACGTGGCAGTCTAGGTCAAAGACAAAATTTGAAAGAAGACATCGATCATGAGCAGAAAAATAGGAACAGATTGCTTATCCTAGCCTTCAGTTATGATTTGGAGGGTTCACACTACAGCTTCCGCATTTGTATTGGTCACAGAAAATGTAGCACTGTTCTTTAGGAACCGATGAGTGGCTTTTTACTTCATAATGTCAGTTGAAACAGTTCCATCCTTTCATGGATCGGTTTTCTCCTGAGCTTTTTATTGTATTAAAAACATTTGTAGGTTAGTGAGAGAGAGTTCTGAGAGGTGTGCGTGGAGGAGAACAGAGAGCTTCTATTGTACAGTTTTGACAGAGATTTAATAAAAAATGCAGCTCTGACCCCTGAGATTCCTGTGGTATGAAATTTAACATTTGTGTCATCCTTTGTTTCATATGTAGCCTGTTATGTGTTCATTTCATTTCATGATCGTTTCCAATTGAACAAATGAAGTGTTAAGGTAGAATTCATAATTTGTATGCTCTGCCTTTAAGTTTGTTCATATTTAATGTTTTCTTCTGTTTGACAAGGATTCATCTTCTATGCCCTTGTCAACTCCTCAGCAGTCTTGCCGTTCCATATTATCTCAATTTAATTGTTAAATTTCTTGCCTACCTTGCCTCAGGAGATAATCTGTGTTTTTTTAATTATATTTCTCTGTTCAAGCTGTTTCTTTGCCCCATGCAGCCCAGAAAGCCCCATCATCCATTAAAACCCCTTTTCCTATCAATTTACTAGCCTAAAATCAGTATTCCTTATCGGTCATCTCAGCCCCTTTTAGAAGACTTTTTTGCCGAGATAGACCAGGAGAGAGCCCTCTCCTGTCCTCGTAGGGCTAGCTACGAGGCTGAGCTTGGTTTGATGTTGCCTCGAGTTTTGCCTTCCTCAGCGTGAGGCAAATTCGAGCGCTAACACCTTAATTAGTACACTAGTATGTAGGTTAGTTCCTTGACAATAATATTTTAAGGGAGAAAAGAGTAATGCAAAACAACAAACCCTTCTCAAAGGGAGCCCATGTTGCTCTCCAAACCAAGCAACTAAGGAATCTATAGAAATAAAAGGAAGTGGGAAATTGGTTGTTCATATTGGGGTCAAATTTGAAGTTTATGAAAATAGGAGATGGCCTCTCTAAATTGAAGAAGTTGGACTCATGTTTGTCTAAGGTAACCCAATTTGATTGGAATATTTTAATTTAGGCTTTGAATCCATCAATGTTTGCCTTGATCCAACACAGGTTTATGGAACACCCTTGTAAACAGGTAAAACTTGCAGTTGCTTCTTGCCTCAGCGTAAGTATAATTTCTCTTGTTCCCCCTACAATGATAAAATTCTAAGAAGGGTTCTATAGTTGATCATGGAAATCTTCCAAGGATTGAACGTTATCGAAGACCCTACATTTAGTAAGAAGCTCAAGGTCTTATATATTATGGCAAAAACCAGATCGTGGTCCATTATGCTCGATCTAGAATGCAATGGCTTAATTCTTCAAATATACCAAGGATTCCTCACCAACATTATAGAACATCATCTAAAAATGGCAAAACCATCATGCAAAATATTGCCTTTAATTTTAGGTGAAGAAGATGCCATTTGAAAGAAGCTACTATCAAAGTTGTTGGCTATTTGGATGAAGGAGCAGGTTGTTTTGCCTACTACTCATGAATTCTCAAGAAGACTGATTGACCAGAATAAAAAAAGGCTCAAAAAGCGGCTCGCTGCAAAAGAACTAAATTCAATGGGGTTGCAACTCACAAGATATTCCAACAAGGGTAAGAACCAAGTAAGAAGGAAGAAAAATTGTCCATCATGGATAGACGATCACTTTGGTGAGGATCTATTGCAGTGAAACATTAAAGAGGACAAAGGAGCAGTTGTGACAATGGAGCAAGGAAACAATGCCTTACTTCCAGAAGAGAACATGTTAGTTAAGGAAAACTAGTAGAAGAAAAAAGGGATGGTGAAGCACATTCCTCGACATCTACAAGTGCTAGAACACAGGAGGATGACAATAGCATTGACACACAAGATTTGATAAGTGTGCCTCTTATGATTATTAGGTATGAAAAATATTCGTATTTGTAAGGAAGAGAGGTACAATTTTCATCAAAAGAATCATAAATCACCTCTTCTATAGAACTCATTAAAGGCTCAAATAGCAATATTGGATGAGATGTCCATCATGACTACATGGATTTTAGTTGATAGTCACCAAGAGCATACTCAGGAAAAAAATAATTTGCAGAAGGCCCCTTAGCAATAAAGGAAAAACCTAGGAGGCTAAAAGGAACAATATCAAAGAAGGACAGTGAGCTTGAGGTGTGTGGAATAAAATGTGCTAGGACAACTACCAAGCTTTCTAGTATTGTGGAGCAATTAAAATTCTTAATAGGGCGACAAAAATAACATGCTCTTGAGTTGTATTTAGCAATAAATACATAGAGAAGGCATGCAATATCTTGAATCGACATTTGCATGTGAGTAGGTACATGATTAATGAGCATTCTTGCACATTATTGTTCAAACCACATAGAGAGAGGGTGATGACATATAAGAAGGGGATGGGTGTTTGGTATAAGGTGTTTCCTTCTATGGAAAAATTAGTTGAGTCTTGTAAGTCTCTTAGGTTGTTTCTACACGATGGCTACCTTGTAGTGTAATGTCCCCAAGAGATTAATTTCCTGAGAGACGAAGTAGACTATCAATCCCAGTAGGTTATAGTTCTTGATAAAAGGGAAAACCCAAAATACCCAATGTTTGGGCAGCGGAGGGCAGGTTTTGGGGTAGTTGGGGCAAAAAAGCCCAAAGTTGAGATTTGTTGTGAACCCTACTCAATTAATTAAGGAGAAAAACCCCCTCAAGGAAATCTATAAATACAATAGGGTTAGATTCATTTGGAGCATCATCAAATTGAAATTTAATTGTCTTTGTTTTCTTGAACCTGAGGCTTTGAGGGTTTTAAGACCCCTTTTCCCTACTAATTTCAGTGGTGAAAGATTCCTCCCTAGTTAGTAAAACTTCTATTTTATCTTTTGTTTTGCTCTGTTCTGGTTAAGTGAATTCTCTATGTTGTCCCATTGGTCAACAAATTCTACCCAAAAGTAGTGAGGTTTTTTGTGATGTGACTAGTCAACACCAATGTTGGATAAATGAGGTTTTGAAACGGGGTGGCATCTCTATTTGCTAAGGCAACGTAGTAGAATGAATGATATTTTAACGTCCACGAGACTAAAATAGTCTATGGGACTACAACTTCCTTGTTTTTTTCCTTTTGCAATTCAATCATTTTCTTACTCAAACTGATGATGAGCTGACCCAACTTTATAACAGTCCCCTCACTGAAAAAAAAATGCCAAGGAATTGATGCTAACATACTGTCATAATTGTTCCTGATGTCTCTAAAAGCATCACATTCCAAAATGAAATGTTTTTCCGATTCCACTGCCCTAAAGGTGCAAAGAGTACACACTCGTTCATCCCAAGCTTCTTTAGGTCTCTTCTACCGTCTTGTTTCACACCGAAGTTGATGTGAGTTAGTTCTTAATTGAGTAATAAGAATCTTTGCTCTTCATGGAATGTTGGATCCAATGTACTCTTTTTGCTGGATATCACAAGTAGGGTTGAATTCCTCAACATAGTACTTCTTCTTTCTACCCAACTCTTTTCCGCATATATGCTTACGGAACTTCTCCATAACAAATTTTGTTAACTCCTTGCTATTTGTGGGACATGCATCGAGGGAAATATTCTATTTTTGCATCCATTTGTTGTTTTGTCTCATCCATGATTTCTTTCTTTCACTCATGCCTTCATTGAAGATAACTTTCGGCAGCTACCTACTCCCATTTGCTTGATCATCTACCTACTGCCATTTGCTCAATTCTTTTTAGATAACTTATAAGATGCACCATAGCAATTGCTTAGATGAGAGCTGCTCCTGTTTCACTCAATTCAAGCTCTCTCACTCAGGTTGCAACCTCAACACCAGTCCTAATCATTTAACACATTTGGCATCTGAGGTGATCCTATGCTCTACCATGGATAACAACTTTTTATTCAGCTACAACGAACCAATTTGATACGACGTGGTGTGTAGAGTCCACCTCAGGGAGTGGATGTTATCACCATCCTATAAAATCGAAATCTAATTCACACCCGGCAGCTCAAAATTTGTAAGGCACCAAAATCGAGTTATGAGAAGACTTGTTTATATCTGGCCAGCAAAGGGATTTCTTCCTGGAAGTGACAGACGAATTTGGTATCACGAAGTTGATCTGAGGCCTCGCGGCCTACCCCAATGAAAACAAGTGTTGTGAAGCTAAGCAAGACCAACGACTGTCTTTTTTCTCAGATAGTAAGGAGGCTAGCATGGTATTTTTCCCGTGGTTCAAGCGCTAGTCGGTAACCTCAAGCATGGATTGAGCACAACCCACTTACAACCGCAATATACAAATCAAAAGTATTGTTGGAAAATAATATTCATAAGTGATATATCAGTCTATGGATACCCCATTCATGAGGTTGTGCGCAAGATCAGAAAAAATGCCATCAAAGCGCTAACCATAAACCTCAATCGCTTATCAGATTCACATGAGGAACTTGGACGCGGCCACAATAAGTAGTAATTAGATAGTTTATTAATTAATTTTTTAATTTCTAGGATTCAATAAACTAGTGTGGAATTACAGTTGGAATGTGGTGAACTCGAGAGGATATCTATTGTTTCAATATCATTGGGGAATTACACCATTGTTGAAGATTGTTTTTTTATACTCATGCTTCACCAGTGAAATCCATTGTCATATGTATTCTGCTGTTAATTGTTTTGATAAATCCTAGACAAAACATTATCTGATTCTTTATATCCATGCACACATATTGTTCATGAATGTGTATTATTGTAACGATTTACTGAAGAAAAATAAAACATAAGGGAAAAATTGTTCCCAATGGTATCAGAGTTGTGCATCCTATCAACCCTATGGTATCAGAGTTGTGCATCCTATCAACTTAACGGATTTCGATGAAATCTAATTTATTGGTAAGTGATCAGCACTCATTCAAATCAGAACAATGAGTTCTCCCAAAGTAGTCATGAAGGATTGGAAGGACTTTTTGTCTATGCCCATCACTGATCTTCATAGGTATCCAGTCATAAAACAAGTGCTTGAGGGAGAGAAGGTGCACCCAGGTCAGTGTACATGGATATACCCTCTTGTAAGTAAAAGACATCAACCTCTTGAACCTAATAATAAGAGTGAGCAACAACAAGCAACATAAGGAAATGGAACGATTTTTGAGCTAGTTGCCATAAAAAAGATCAGGTTTTGGAAAAGCTGATGAAAATGTGTTCAACAGGACAAATGAATGTATTTGTGTTGATATTGGATTTATTGAAAAGAAAAATGCTCAGATATGAAAGTTAGAAATGAGGAATGTGATAAACTTAGAGAGGATGTTGACAGACATGATGCAATGGAAGGGGAGAATTTCATGTCAACGTATGATGAAATGAACACAAAGTTTGACAAGAATGTTCCAAATGAGAGAGTATTTTAGGAAACTCATAATAGGAGCTCTAGTCATCATCCAGTGGGACATATGGAAATGACTAAAAATGGTAACAAACAATTGAATGAGCATGAACTACACTTCGAGGAAAGAAAGGGTGGAGTGGTTGAAGATGGTAGCAAGTTTTCATGACAAGGAAATGATTTGGTGTTGTAGGATAATTCTAAGCAAGCGAAGATAGAGGAGGAATTATTTTGGAGGGCGATGCCAAAAATAGGCAACATTGCATCTCAGCCTCTCAATACATTGTTAAAATTCAAGAGCACGCAGCAGGTCATCATAGATCAATTTTTGGAGAGTATCGACACAAGAGAAGGTGTTCACAATCTCTTGCAAAAGATGTTGAAAGGGACTTGCACAGCAAACAAGGTCATTGCACATGACCTATAAAAGATCAAAGTGAGGGGCAACACAGAAAAGATCATTCGCCAACACCTTTGAAAGATACTAACGAAGGGAGAAGCATACTACATGAGGTTTTTCTCCATCTCCTTCCTTCAAAATATATTGAAAGAGAGAGGCATCATAGGAGGATGGACCTCGAGTCTAATAGGGTTGAAAAGGATTCAAAATTCCACACTAGATCAATCTCTAGGTGTTAGAGAAACATTGGATTCCAAATAAGCTGGAATTGAAGATGATGTTGGAAAGAAGTGCAAGAATGGCCAGTACAATAACTATGACAACGAGAGACACCGAGAAAGGAAACATTCTATGTCTTGTGACATTAACTAAGACATGCCATCATATAGAAACAGATATCCTGATATTTTGAGGGACAAGTATCATGGCAAGGGAAAATATCGTCCTCGAGAAAGTTATAGAGACAAAATTTAGAATATAAAATGGTCAAGATCTCGAGAAAGGAGGGAGCGCCATTCTCATTCACAAGATACAACCTAGGTTCATGATGATTGAGGAAGGAGATCAAAATCTCATGAGAGAGAGATGAGGTACTGTAGAGACAATCGTGATCATAGTGCACGACCCAGACACTCTATTCCTAGTGATGTCTCAAGAGGTGGTTGAATTAAATATTGTGGTGAACACTTGTATGGCAGACATCATAGATATGAGCATCAAAGAGAATCAGACGGAGATAGACCGAGAGACAGAAAGTTAGAAAGAGAACGAGCTTTGAAAGGGTATGAACCAACTGTTGTAACATACCATCATTGTCATAGAAATCACCATAAACAAACCAAACCAGAGCATGACAAATCTCATGATGTACGGTGATGATGAAAGTAGGGGAAGAAGAATACAAGGTAGAGGAATAAATATTTTCAATCATGGTATGTTTAACACTTACCTACCTTTCTTTTCAAAATAAGGGAAGATAAGCATAGCTTGCACGTTATTTTCCTACATGATTGGAAAAGGCAATGACCCACAGACCTACACCTATAACCCATTGCTAAGTGGTTTTATTAATAAAGGCTATTATGGGCTTGAGAAGACTGGCAAAACATAAACGGTATGTGTAGTGCTAGAAGCAATGTTAAGGAAGGGTGGATATGTAGACTTTGGGATTGGACATGCAGACCCCAACCTAACACCTACTAAAGGGTTGGTAAATATTATGTGTAGAATAGATGCACCAAGAATTGGAGTTGTTAGCAATGTCATGGATGCTGAGAAACTGTCACTATGTGGGAGGGAAGTATCCAGATTGGTACTAATCACAATAGTGAGAAGAATGAAATCTAGGATATCTTAGCTTGGCTTTCAATTATTTCTCATGAGAATAAAGATAAAAGGATTGGTGAAAGATTGGAATTTTTCAGGGAGGTTGCTAAAGAACATTGGGAAACCTATGGTCTACATGGTTATAACGAGCATTAATTTCAAGGAGCCATCAAAATGGATGAACATCTACCTAATTTTATTTCTAATATCAAAGAAGGAGAACAAAGTTAGCAGTGATATACTTGTCATTTCTTGAGGATGAGAAATGTCGGGAAGGGGGATTGTAATGTTCCCAAGAGATTAATGGCCTGAGAGACGAAGTAGCCTATCGATCCCTGAAGGCTATAATCCTTCATAAAGGGGAAAACCTCAAAATACCTAATGTATGGGATGCTGAGGGAAAGCTTTGGGGAATTTGGGAAAAAATCCCAATGTTAGGGTTTGTTGTGAACCCCACTCAATTAAGGAGAAAAATCCCCTGGGGAAATCTATTAATACAAAAGGGTTAAATTCATTTGGAGCATCAACACATTGAAATTGAATTGTCTCTGTTTTCTTGAGCCTAAGGCTCTGATGGTTTTACGACCCCTTTTCCCACCTAGTGGCTCAGAATTTCTAAGGCACCAAAATCAAGTTATGAGCATACATGTTTATATTTGGCCAGCAAAGGGATTTCCACGTGGAAGTGACAGATGGATTTAGATTCATGAGGTTGATTTGAGGCCATGAAGCCTACCACAGTGAAAACGAGCGTTGTGAAGCCAAGCAAGACTAGTGCGTGTTTTTTGTCTTGGGAGGTGAGGAGGCTAGCGTGGTATTACTATTTTTCCCTGGATAGCGAGATGGTTCAAGCGTTGGGTAGTATCATGGGCAAATAATATCTGTGAGCGATATATCTGTCCATAATCGCATGAGGGAACTCGAATGCAACCACGAAAAGTAGTAATTAGACAGTATCAATGTTAAAATTGGCAACTAGGGCCAAACTCCATGTGGGTTATCTTACTTATGGCAGCTGATATTTTTATTGGATCCCTCTCATTGAGAGGTGTAGGATTGATCTAAAGATCATCCGATTCCGATAAGTATTCATGGAGTTATGAATTTATTTGTGTTATAAGACATATTGTCAAGTCGGCCAGCATCTTATGTAGGCTCAGAAGCCCAATAGTCACGTCTATTCATCACCTACGTTTTAGTATAAATAGAAGAGGACTTGAAGTCATTTTGACACACTCTTCATGTGATCTCCTCCTCACCACGTCTTGGGTTTTTGGTGAAGGAGAGACACACAAGAAGATACGTTGGGCCCAGTGGATGATGCCCTAGCTTATACGCTGTAATGGAGACACCTAGCCGCAGTAAGGGAAGGAACACAACATGGATGAAAATACTTGTATATACGCAGCAATATATATACGTTGTCATGCACAGCATAGAAACCTTACCACGCAGTCATATAAGCAACAATATATACGCTGTCATGAAAACACTTCTCACGCAGTTCATGAAGACATAACGTGATGCCCTAATCTGCTTCAGTCATAATCGCAGTCTAGCATGGTAATGGAGACGCAGTAAGTAATAAAGGCCGCAGTGATGCCCTAGCTGCAGTGGCCACAGTGAGGAAGACACCTAGCTGCACTAGCCGCAGTGAGGAAGACATAACCGCAGTAGCCGCAGTGAGGAAGACATAACCGTAGTAGCTGATTTCATACACAGTCATGGTGACAGTTAATACGTTGTTCATGTGATACCTTTATTCGTTGTATACGCAGTCATAACCGTAGTCAAGCATAAACTTGGCATAATGGTGAGACACAGTATCAATGATGAACAGTCTCGGCCTAGATGGAAGATAAGATCACACGTTGGATCTACTTCATAAGCAATCAATGTATATGTGATACATTGAACTTAGAACCCTTACTGTTCTCCCTGTCTCGGATTAATGGAGATCACAATGATCCTTAAGGTACAACCTCAGTCTCGATATATATATTTTGGAAATTGATAGAAGTCTGGGCACAATGAGAAGCAGTGACAAAGGTTTCAAGCAATGTCAGTGCTGCTGTAGTAATGATAGTGATAGTTACATTCTCAACATAATGGAAGAAGCTGTGTCAAGAATGATCAGTGACAAAGTCATGATCTAGTTCTTGTAAAATCATGATCTCGTTGAAGATGCAGAGATTACCTCTGTGGTAATTTCAAGGGACAGTCATGGTGCAACAACGATGTTATTAATGATGGTAGCAGTACTGAAGATATCAGTGATGCAGTAGTACAACAGTGATGATGGATGTTGTAGGATGAGTACATCATAACAGTCATTGAGTGCAGATCCATGACAAAGAGTAGCTCAATAACTGGAGCAGCTCAGTGACAAGAGCAGCAACATAAAGTGCAAGGTACTGCATGGTGCTACACGATAAGGTGCAACAAGTAGACGAGATGTAGCACTATGATAGGTGAACACGTCACCTTAGAGAATCAGTTGAAGTAATATGTCTTCAACTGATCTCATGCCGATATCAAAAGTCAAAGTGTTGACTTCTATTGTAATTGTACTATCTCTCTCACTTTCTCTGCTGAACTTTGAAGAACATAAAAGAAGAATTGATCAAGGGTTTCCCCACATTGGGGTTTGTCCCTGGCTAGCGCCACATCTTGTGTCCTCTTGTCTTGGCTTGTCTTCTGCGATTTATATTTATGTTCTATCTGCAATTTACTTTAATGCTAATGAGATTGCTAATTGGGAAAAGATACCGTAAAAATTAAATAAATTGCTCTAGCATAGAACATACCAAAAACTTAACAATCAATTAATTTATTAATTTCCAGGATTAAATAAACTAGTGTGAAGTTACCATTGGAACGTGGTGAACTCAAGAGTATATTTATTGTTTCAGTATCACTGGGGAATTACACCAATGTTTAAGATTGTTTTTTATAATGTTGCTTTACCAGTGAAAGTCGTTATCATTTGTATTTTCTTGTTGATTGTTCTAATAAACCCTAGCCAAAACATTATATGATTCTTCATATCCATGCACACATTGTTTATGAATGTGTATTATTATAACAATTTATTGAAGAAAAATGAAACCTAAGGGAAAAATTTACCTAGAACAAGAACTAGATTTTGTGTCATTATGCTCATCTAGAATGCAATGGCTTAGTTATTCAAATATTCCATTGCTTCCTCACCAACATTAGAGAACATCATCCAAACATTGTTAAACCTATCGTGCAAAATATTGTCTTAAATTTTAGGTGAAGAAGATGTCAATTGAAAGTAGCTACTGTCAAAATTGTTGGCTATTTGGAGGAAGGAACAGGTTGTTTTTCCTATTGCTCATGAATTCTCAAAAATATTGGTTGAGAAAAACATAAAAAGGCTCAAAAAGCGGCTTACTGCAAAAGAACTAAATTCAATGGGGTTGCAAGTCACAAGATATTCAAACAAGGGTAAGAACCAAATAAGAAGGAAGCAAAATTGTTCGTCATGGATATTCGATCACTTTGGCGAGGATATATTGCAGCCAAATGTTGTTGAGGACAAAAGAGCAGATGTGGCAATGGAGCATGGAAACAATGCCTTAGTTCCATAAGATAACTTGTTAGTTGAGGGAGAATTGGTAGAAGAACAAAGAGTTGGTGAAGCACATTCATCGACATTTATAGATGCTAGAACATAGGAGGATGACAAGAGCATTGACACACAAGATTTGATAAGTGAGTCTCTTATGATGGTCACGTGTGAAAAATATCGAGATTTGTAGGGACTTGAAGAGGTATAGTTTGCATGGAAAGAATCATAAATCACCTCTTCTAGAGAACTCATTAAAGGCTCAAATAGCAATATTGGACAAGATGTACATCATGGCTACATGGATTTTAGCTGCTAGTCACCAAGAGCATACTCAAGAAAAAATTAATAATCTTGCAGAATGCCTCTTAGCAACAAAGGAAAAGTCCTGGATGATAAAAGGCACAATATTAAAGAAGGAAAGTGAGCTTGAGGTGTGTGGAATCAAGTGTGCTTGGACATCTGCCAAGCTTTCTAGTATTGAGGAGCAATTAAAATTCCTAATAGGGCAGCAACAAAAACATGCCCTTGAGTTGCATTTAGAAATAAATACATAGATAAGGCATGCAATACCTTGAATCCACATTTGCATATGAGTAGGTATGTGATTATTGAACAACCTTGCACAGTATTGTTCAACCCACATATAGAGAGGGTGATGACACATAAGCAAGGGATGGAGATTTGGTATAAGGTGTTTCCTTCTATAGAAAAAAGAGACGAGTCTTGTAGGTCTCTTGGGTATTTCTACAAGATGGCTATCTTGTAGGGAGGCAACAAAAGCATGGTGAATTTCTTTAAGAGTTTCCTAGGAGAGACATTCTTTGGGAGATCATGGACTCCAAAAATATTATTGGTGCAATTGGCATATCCTATGTTAGAGATCCATGGCAGTTAAACTGGAGGGAGATAATTAGTTGGTACCCTACCAAATGAAGGATTTATGGGAGGAAATTTCCAACCAAGATTATAACACAGCTAGAGCTTCATATTCTGCAGTGGGACCCAAGTGGGTCATCCCATCATATGGTCGAGCTTGGTCACCCTATTTGGCAATGGGATCCAAGTGGATAATCCCGCCATATGGCCAGGCCTAACCAAGCAAGGGAGCACAACTGGGAGGAAGAAGTCAGAAAAATGGAAGAAACCATTCTCGTGGAACTAACAACACATTATCTTGTTGGTTGGATATCATATTCTTTTGGGAAATACTCCAAGAGCGGGTTTTCCAGGTGGTAAGATCTTTTTCAAGTACTAATGGGTTTGTGAAATGAATGCAATAGCACAAGAACCCAACTTTCGAATAACATATTTCTAGTCTACTCTTATGTCATATTGGAGCAGCGGAAGCTTCAGGGAAGTATGACTTTGTTAACAGGCTTACTAAGGGTGCATGACCATGATGAAGAGTTTAGTAACACTGAGACAACGAATTTGTTGCTATTGGATAAAATTGTCATTGATGTCAATAAGTTGTATAATCGTAAATGCATTGTTGAAGTTAGCCCTAGGTATATGAAGGACAATAATTGAAACTCTAAGTGCATGAATGAAACCTTAGGAGAAATTAATCCTAGATGCCAAATGGAAAAGCCCTTGTTGAAGGATGCCCTAATATTCCCTAGATAAAGAATGATAAAACCCAAAGTGTATGTATGGATGAAATCTTAGATGCATATGCCAAATGCATGAATAAAACCCTAAGTGTATGAAGAAGAGCTAAAACATAAAAATGTATGAATCCCTAGATGTATATGATAGATATATGGATGAAGAGGAACTAAGCATGAATATTGAAGCCCTAGCAAACATGAACAAATTCTTATCACCCAAAAAATGGTCACCTAGCCATTTCTTACTAGGTGGATCAAAATACACCTTGTACAATTAATTTTACAATGGTAAACCCACTTTCACCATAGGAAATAATTTAGTAAACCCTTTTTCCTAAATTATTTCTTATTAAAATTTAAAAACAACATGAGAATAATTGAATAAATCATTATTTTTTTAATTTTCTCTAGAAATAATTATTAGATCATTATTTGATAATTATTTCTTAATTAATTTCGACTTAATCACCTTGCAATATTTAAATAAATCATTATTTATTTTCTGACTTCAGGGTTTTGTGATCCATATTACATTAAGAAGAGTCTTTTCGGTAGAAATCACATAGGAGAAAAATTTTGCCCACACATTTCGAACCAGCGAATGTGGTTCATCATCAGGACCAGATGAAGATGCAGATCATGGCAGGCTTAAATAGAGGGCTTAATAGTTGACAAAAATTTTCTCCTATGTGATTTCTACTAAAAAGACTCTTCTTAACATTATTTATTTATTATTCCTTATTATTCCATATGTTCCTTATGAGATCATTATTAAACCACTATTTAATAGTTAATTCTTTCTTAATTCTCACAAAGTGATTAATAAATCATTTTTATTTGTTAATTACTTCAACCACTTTCTAAATAAAGATATTTGACCATTTTGAATATCTTTTCCCTCTCCAAAAAATATAATAAAGTATTCCCAATGACTAGATTTTGATTTGGTTAATAATATTTTATTATTTTTCGATTCCTAATTTAGCTCAATACTTTGTTATAAATAATAGGGTTTTCTGAGCTTGGAGTATGCCCTAAAACTGCTTCTTCTTAGCTAAGAGCTCGTCTTCCTCGGACGTAAGGAAACAGGGTAACGGGCCAAGACCTTGAGGCATATGGCAGGAATGAAAGCCTGCCCCCTTACGGACCACTAACAAGTTATTCCAGGTGGCTTGGTTTTCCTTGAATAACGGTGATGAGTCAGTCTGCATTCGTGGATAACAACTAGATATGGATGTCCTCACTGCTGGTTTGACAACTGAGTTATGATAGATTTTTCCCATCTATGAAAAAAATATAAGGGTTTTCCATTCAGTCTTCACCTTGATTATTTTCATCGTCACCACTATCATCTCATAACATTTGAAATCTCACTTGTGTTCAAGCTAATTTTTTTTTTTTTTTTCCATTGCAAGTTGAGAGGGAGAAACAGATCATTGAAGCACAAGGACATCAAAAGGACCCATCCCACGGAGGGGGATCTATAGACCCAAGTTTATAAATTCTCCTCACCAGGTGTTTCATTTACATTAATAAAATTTGCTTATTTATATGATCCATTGGGTTGCTACACTTTCATTTTTGTTGGTATATGTTTTGGGTTGAGTATGATCTTTTGCTGCAAGGTTTTTCTTTGTTTTTCATTGCATAGCTTAGGCATAAATGATGCAGGAGCATTCAGCTCAACAGTTTCATTATATTCTAGTTAACTTAGGGGGTCTTGTGTTTTCAAGGAAGTTGGATTCCTATGTATCAAATTAATGTAGTTATTAATGTTTTGAGTGATTAGAATAGGAATTAATTAGATATTGTGAAGATATTTGTAAATGCTCTCGAATGTAGGAGAACATGAGTGATGATGAGTGATTAGTGGGGATTGAAAGATTTGGAAATCAATTGTAAGTCTTAGATTAGGAACTGGTTTCGTTATTTTGGGGATTAAAGAGGATTCTTAGGGATTACTTGAGTCAAAAGTGGACTTAGAGGATATTCAAGATCTAGTTCAGCAGATTAAGGATCTAAACTAGAATTGGTTAACGAAACCTTTTGTATAAATGTAAGCCTAAAAGGCATAGAGTTAGTCAGTCAAGCAGTTAGTCAGTCAGTCAATAGTCAGTTAGTCAGTTAAGCCTACGGGCAGGAAAGGAAAGGCCACTGATATTGAAGATCAGGCCGAGAAAGAAATTCCTATGTAAATGTTTGTTTATTAATACAGATAACTCGATTTATGAGTTTGTGTGGTGTGTATTGAGTAATTGAATTATAGGTTGTGTGTGAACTAGAGTAATTCTGCGTAACATAGGTTGCAGGTGTGCAGAATCAGAGAAGAGTGTCACGGTTTTACACACAGACAGTATTGAAGAAAACCTTCAATGTTACAACAAAGGTATAATTGTAAGGTTCCCTAAAACCTAAGAATTTATGAAGGAAGCATAAAGGCACGAAGAAATGAAGTAACAGAGCGGAGATCGAGATCCGAACAAGTGAAGACCATAAGGCGTGAACAAATACGTAGGCAGAAAGCCGAATGGACTATTACACAGTAAGAAATAGAAGAACGTAACAGTGCATAGGAGCCGTTGGATCAGTCAGATCAACGAATGAGAGCGAGGGAGATAGTCGGCCAGGATTAAGTCGTGCAAAATGAAGTCAAGAGTTTAAGGTACAGAGTGATCGGACGCATATCGCTTCCGAAAGTACACGCAGGTTAACGCGTTAGAAGAAGGACGAAGTGGTCTTGAAAAGATGGTAAGCAGTATCTCGCGTGCCCTAAAAACTGTAAGTGGTATTTCTAAATTCTACGCGATTAACCTTAGCAGTTGACACGTAGCACACGATGGAAAGGGAAAACCAGAAATCTCGCGTGCCCTCGACCTGATATCGGTCATGCAAAATTTCATGCGAGATTGCACGATAGCTGTTGGATCACACAGGATTGATCAACGATGGAAATCGGCCAAGCGAGTTGGTGAGCAGAAGACACGATAGCCATTGGATCTGACGAGACAGATCAACGGTGGAGATCGGCTAAGCTAGTTAGTGATCGAGTGACGCGATAACCGTCGGATTGAGGAATGAGGTCGTTGGCAGAGATTTAATGCGATAAGGAGAGCATTGATATATGTGCAAAGGTTTGAAGAATGGAGGAAAGGTAAGGTTTTAAGTGTGGGTTATGAAATATTTCTATTATATGGAAATTATAATAGAAATAAGTGGGATTAATGTTTTATGGTAAGGTTTGATATATTCTGCTTAGATATTCAATTAAAAGACTTAAACTTTGGTTTAAGAGGGTTTCACCATTTATATTGCTGTTCATCTTGGGACATGACATACACATAGTGTGACATGCAATTTTATTTGCATACTGTGGGTATATGCGGCTTAGGCTGCATCATTGGGGTATATGCGGCTTAGGCTAGCATCATTTGGTATCAGAGCAGAACAAGGAAATTCTGTGTGTAAGAATTCTTTGAGAAAACTTAGAACAAAGTTATGTTTTGAAGGTGTGTATGCAGGCAAGAGGAGATCAGATTTTAAATCTGACAAACAGTAGGCACACAGAGATAAAGTGTAGCAGAATTTGCAGATGCAAAGGAAACAAAGAACAATCCATTCAAAGTGCAGGTGAATGGTAGAACAAGATCATGCAGAGGTCTTGAAGGTAGCGGCATAAGAAGGTGAGAAGATTGCAGCAACCTAGAGCAAGGAGTGCTCAAATGGTTCCAGAGGAGAGAACCAGAGAGATGCCAAAAGACTGAGCTCAGAGGAGAGAATCTTAGTGAGGCATGTGTAGCAAGGAGGACTTGTTACTGCAGAGGTTTTGTTGCAGCTCACGGAAAGATCATAAAGGAAATTCCACAGAGGATGTGGGTAGAATTTCTAAGGGATGAAGAAAGCTGGTAAGAATTTCTGAGTGAAAGAAGAGGTGGCCAGAACCTAGTATTTCATTGTGATTGAAATACAAGAGGACAATTGTGTTCTTAAAAGGTGCAGATGAGTTGAATCCTGGAAGGAGCAGAGAGAAGTTCTCAAAGAGGTTCGAGAGAATAGAGAACCAAGTGCTTTCCAAAAGACCAAGTACAGAGGAGAGCTTGGTGAGGTAAGTGACAGCAGGGAGGACTTGTTGTTGCAGAGGCTTTAATGCAGCTCATAGTAAGTGAGTGGGGAACTCATGAAGATAGAGAAGAAGATGACTACTGATAGTCATAACTGAGATAACAGAGGTTCTGAGGAATACCACAGCAGAAGAAAAGTGAAGAAGGAGGATGCCAAGGTAAATGGCAAGAGAATCAATCAAGAGGAGTGTGACAAGGAGATTGCAGAGTTAAAAGAACAACTCAATGTACTAAGGATGATACTAGAGGAAAACCAAAGACAAGGTTGGGTCTTGAGGAAAAAGGCAGTGAAGTGGTCTAAGTTGCAGAGAAGGTTGCAACAGAGGCAAGTGAAGTGGCTGGTGGAAGAACTCAGAGAAGCTGAGTTGAGAATGGAAGTTTCCATTTGTGAAGCAAAACAGGGTGAAGTTCTGGTTAAAGATGAAGACTGGAGATCTATGGAAGATCTTATGAATTATTGTGAGAATTTAGAACAACAAGGAGATATGATGACTGAAGCATCAAGTGAGACCACAAGGTCTTATGTTTTTAAAACTGATAATTTGTGTATGATTGCAGGTATTGTAGGAGAAAAGCAACTTTGTGAAGATGTCTTCAGAAGGATGAAGATCTTGAAGTGAAAGGTGACAAAGAAAATTTCTCAAAAGATGAAGAATTTGACTGGTTACAACAGAAAGAGTCTATGGATGAGTTACTTAATGAGAGAAGACAGTTATTTAAAGCTGTCATAGAGATGGAAGATCAGGATCTTATTCTGATGAAGAACGAAGGAATATTGTCTCAGAGAGGTAATCTAATGAATTTGATTAATGTTATTGATGAAGAACAAATGCAGGAGAATATTAATGCAGATGATGGGGCAAGGATAGCTCTTGAAGAAGGTTTATAGAGAGACAGCAAGGAAAAGTGTATTGAAGAAGAAGGACATCTACTGAAAGATGTTAAGAAAGAAGAAGTCTATGCAAAAGATTTAACAAAGGGAGAAAGGACATCTGATGATTGGTCACTAACAAAGGAAGGTTTTGCAGAGGATGAGCAATCTTTTGAAGTTGTCAAAAGTATGGAAGAGTATCTTTCAGAAGATGAATACTCTGAAGTAAAGAAGGATGGAGAATGTCTCTTAAATGGGAAAAGCAGTGAATTATTGCAGCAGAAAGAATTTAGTAATACATTGATGTTTGAAGCTGTTACAACCCAGGAACAATTTCTTGTGAAAGAAGGAGATGAGAATCAGTCTGAAGAGTTGATATGTGAAGCAACAATTGAGACTGTTGAACCTTGTAATTTTCAAATTGATAATTTGTGTATAAATGCAGGAATTATAAGTGATGATGAAGTACTTATGAAGTGTCAAAGAGAAATTGAATTGTTGGAATATTTGCTGGAAAACTCAGAGTATGACAGTGTGATTACAGAGGAAGGAGTTCACCACAGTGGACAAAAGTAGGGAGATATCATTGAAACAAATGATATGAAGGAGAGTTTAAATCAACATACTGATGTGTTGACAAAGGAATTGAAGGAAAACTTAGAGCACCATACTGAGATGTTACCAGAAAGGGAAAAGGTAATGAGGCCTTATATTTTTAATTCTGATAATTGTTTTATGATTACAGGATTTGATGAAGATGAGACAAACATGTTCCAAGTTGAAGAGTCAGTTTTAAAACTGAAGAAGACTGGAAGTTGTCAAGTCGGACATGATGATGAGGAAGATGAAAAGCATGAAGATACCATGCTTGAATAAGTTAAACTGATTGTCAGAATCAGTCAAGGAAGTGAAGGACAATTACTGAGGGTTGTCAAAGAAGAAGAAGGAAAATATGCTGGAATTGATGAACAACATAGTGATGTATTTGAGAGGAATCAAGTACAAAGGGAATTGAAGGACAATTTACTTTTTGAAAGTAAATTTACAGATATTGAACAGAGGTTGTTTGGACAGCAACAAGAGGGTAAGGATGAAAGGGCGGTAGTAAGAATCCAACAACTTCAAAGAGAAGACAATAAACAACAGTTTGAAGATGAGTGGACAGAGTACAACAACAAATGGCAAAGTAATTATCAGTCAAAAGATAAATTGGACATAGAGATTGAAAGAATAATAAGATTGATGATGAAGGTACCTTAGAAGAAGCAATAGTAAGAAGGCCAAGCAACAGAAAGAGAAAGACAACAGCACACTATGAAAGCAAAGCTAGTGGGGCAAAGCAACATAAAGTGTGGAAACCTAGAGAACAACAACAAACAACAGCAACAACCAAAGACAAATTACAGAACAAAGTATGGGATCCAGGAAGACAAAGGTCGGAAGCACATGATCAGGAGATCATGATTATTTTAACCTTGGGAGTCTGATGCAGGAGCATTCAGCTCAGCAATTTCATTATATTCTAGTTAACTTAGGGGGTCTTGTGTTTTCAAGGAAGTTGGATTCCTATGTATCAAATTAATCTAATTATTAATGTTTTGAGTGATTAAAATAGGAATTAATTAGATATTGTGAGGATATTTGTAAATGCTCTCGAATGTAGGAGAACATGAGTGATGATGAGTGATTAGTGGGGATTGAGAGATTTGGAAATCAATTGTAAGTCTTAGATTAGGAATTGGTTTCGTGATTTTGGGGATTAAAGAGGATTCTTAGGGATTACTGGAGTCAAAAGTGGACTTAAAGGATATTCAGGATTTAGTTCAGCAGATTAAGGATCTGAACCAGAATTGGTTAATGAAACCTTTTGTATAAATGTAAGCCTAAAAGGCATAGAGTTAGTCAGTCAAGCAGTCAATCAGTCAGTCAGTTAAGCCTACGGGCAGGAAAGGAAAGGCCATTGATATTGAAGATCAGGCCGAGAAAGAAATTCCCGTGTAAATGTTTGTTTATTAATACATATAACTCGATTTCTGAGTTTGTGTGGTGTGTATTGAGTAATTGAATTATAGGTTGTGTGTGAACTAGAGTAATTCTGCGTAACATAGGTTGCAGGTGTGCAAAATCAAAGAAGAAGTGTAGAGAAGAGTGTCACAGTTTTACACACAGACAGTATTGAAGAAAACCTTCAATGTTACAGTAAAGGTATAACTGTAAGGTTCCCTAGAGCCTAAGGATTTATGAAGGAAGCATAAAAGCGCGAAGAAATGAAGTAACAGAGCGGAGATCGAGATCCGAACAAGTGAAGACCGTAAGGCGTGAACAAATACGTAGGCAGAAAGCTGAATGGGCTATTACACAGTAAGAAACAGAAGAACGTAACAGTGCACAAGAACCGTTGGATCAGTCAGATCAACGAACAAGAGCAAGGGAGATAGACGGCTAGGATTAAGTCGCGCAAAATGAAGTCAAGAGTTTAAGGTACAGAGTGATCGGACCGTCCGTTTAATGGGTGATCGGATGCATATCGCTTCTGAAAGTACGCGCAGGTTAACATGTTAGAAGAAGGACAGAGCGGTCTTGAAAAGATGGTAAGCAGTATCTCGCGCGCCCTAAAAGCTGTAAGTGGTATTTCTAAATTCTACGTGATTAACCTTAGCAGTTGACATGTAGCACACGATGGAAAGGGAAAACCAGAAATCTCGCGCGCCCTCGACCTGATCTCAGTCGTGCACGATTTCACGCGAGATTGCGCGATAGCCATTGGATCACGCGGGATTGATCAACGGTGGAAATCGGCCAAGCTAGTTGGCGAGCGGAAGACGCGATAGCCGTTGGATCTGACAAGACAGATCAACGGTGGAGATCGACTAAGCTAGTTAGCGATTGGGTGACGCGATAATCGTCAGATTGAAGAATGAGAGCGTCAGTGGAGATTTAATGCGCTAAGGAGAGCATCGATATATGTGCAAAGGTTTTAAGAATGGCGGAAAGGTAAGGTTTTAAGTGTGGGTTATGAAATATTTCCATTATATGGAAATTATAATAGAAATAAGTAGGATTAATGTTTTATGGTAAGGTTTGATAGCTTCTGCTTAGATATTCAATTAAAAGACTTTAACTTTGGTTTAAGAGGGTTTCACCATTGATATTGGTGTTCATCTTGGGACATGACAAACACATAGTGTGACATGCAATTTTATTTGCATACTGTGGGTATATGCAGCTTAGGCTGCATCATTAGGGTATATGCGACTTAGGCTGGCATCAATAAACGACCATATTTTGTTGTTAGGGTCACTTGTCACCAGTGATTGAAGTGAAGCATTTTTGGTACACTTGCTAAGAATTATCATATTAACAAATGGCAACTCCACTAGGTCTTTAGCAACTTAGTCGTAACAAATGGAGACTCCATTGGTGTAGTAATTCAAAACCTTGGTGACTGTTGTTTCAACTATCTTCAGTTTCCAACTATTTTTAGCCCTCTCAATTTCTATTTTTAGATCTAGTATATTTTCTAGAAAATTTTCCACTTCTGTTGGGGTTTTGCATCTTTCTGCAAGTCACAGGTACCAGCCAAGTAGGAGACGACACAATCTGGGTTTGACCTTCCAAGCGAGAGAAGCGGGAACAAAACACACTTTTTGGCCATTTTTTTGCACCCGTTGCACTTTTCAGGTCGATTTCTGCACTGCAATTTTTCAGAGAAAAAAATAAAAAATTAAAAATAAAAATTAAAAATTAAAATTAAAATAAAATAAATAATAAAAAAATCAAATTTTTATTTATTTATTTTATTTATTATTATTATTATTATTATTATGTATTTTTTTGCTGAGATTGTTGCGTGTGTGTTGGGAAGGGTTCCTGTTATTTCTTGAGCCACCTCTAGGCCTAGATCCACATATTAGTTTATCATTGAGAAAATAAAAATCCCCCTAGGGTGTAGAGTACACCTCCACCATTTAGGAAGAGAATTGTTGAGTTGAGGAGTCTAATGTGCAGTTGTTTCAGCCATTGTTTTTCAGCCCTTTTGGTAGGTTATTACCGTCCCTTTAGACATCTTTTTACACCATTTTATTCCCTTTATAATCTAGTATGAGCTTGCCTGTATAGGATTCCCTTATGCATCCTTATTTTTGCAACCTATTCCCTAGCATTTTCCAACATTTTCACCCCTATTGTTTGTTGGTTTTCTGCACCATTTTCATCAAATTGTTGCCTTTAGATCCCATTCCCCTATACATTATATATTTTGGCCATTTTGTGTGTATTTGAGTTTCTTCTTTGCCATCTCTTTCCTGGCTGCTTGATTTCCTTCTTGGGTGGGGGTTTGTGTGCTTGAATTTGTTGTTTATTTTACTATCCATTTTCAACATTATTTACAGTTTCAAAACTTTATTTTCAACAACACATGGCATCATCAAAACATTTTTAATTAACTCATCCACTTGACGCATTTGTCACACACACACACCCTAAGCGGACATGAGCTTGGTTAACACTGCCAAGCCAAGACTTGAAACACTACACCTTAATAATTCAAATTACATAGATTAAGCCCACTTGGGCACCAGGGTGAAAACAATCTTTGTAGTTAGGTGTAGGATTAGTGGGATATGATTCTAATAACACCCACTAATCGCTTACATTGAGACATAGAAAGTTGACATATTAAGGAGCTTAAAATCCTTCACCATCCCACGATCCAAAGCTGAAGTGCGTCAGAATCCTGATTCAAAGGGGGTTAGTCTAGATCATGGTGTGAGCGGTTCTCCTCAGGGCTACCCAACTCATTGTAGAGTTTTCCTTATCGTGGTTGATCACCAAGAAGCTCAAGACTCAACCACCCCCGTGGGATGAAGGTAACCTTAGTGTCCATCTTAGGAAAACACCCCATAGGACTAGCTTTGGGCAAGAAGTTGGTCCTCTACCCCACCTTTGTCTAGACAACTCTGCTTGCAAGAATCAGATTCCGTCAAGTAAGAAATCTCTTAGAAGGCCATCTAAAATAGTAGAATTAAGACTTGTTTAAGGATTTAGATGACCTTTAAGCTAGAGGTCGTTTTTTCTTTGATAGGACGTGTTTTCTTGAATTAGAGTAGCATATCATTATAGTTAGTTTACTTGTTATTTTTTACTTTTTTCTCCTATCATCACCCTTTAGTCTATTGAGTCATCTTTGCCTTGACACCATTGCGTCCCCTAGGTGTTTGTCGCAGAGACTACATGGCCTTCCCCCCATTTTCCTTTAGGACATCTTACTCCCTCTCGTTGAGTTTGATCCCATCCTCCTAGTCATCCATTGAGTCCCCATACTTACTCTAGTTCTTCTGATTCTTCGAGTTCTTCCTATGATTCTGCATCTTCCCATCCCCACACCACCACCATGTCAGGAACCAATGTGGGTGGTGGAAACCCAGGTGGTAACCAAGGTATTAACTAAGGTAACCCCGCTAGTGGAACCTTCTCCCTTGCTTCCTTATATGCCAGCTCATCAATGATACTCTTCTCCATAACCCAAATTTGCCTCCTATGCCTACCAAGCTTCCATCTGACATCCCCAAGTTCAAATTTGTTCCCGGAGAAGACCCCACAAATCGTGTTCGCTCTTTTCACATTTGGTGTTCATTAAATTCCATTACCGAAGACTCCATTTGTCTTCGCCTCTTCCAACACAACCTGACTAGAGTTGCTGCCAAATGGTATGTCGACCAATCGAATGCCTCCCATTCTACCTTTGTGACTCTTGCAAAATATTTTCTCTCATATTTCTAGTTACCTCTATGATACGACACAGGTACAGAACTCTTGACCTCTTTACGTCAAACTTCTACCACCCACCTTTCCGACCATGTTCAACAATGGCGCAGAAGGAGGAGCATGTGTAGAGCAAGTTTGAAGGCCGTGTATACATAGATTGGTTTCTAAGAACTCTTTTGGCCCCAATAGGTAAATATTTTGCCTCTCACTTCCCCTAGACTGAGGAAGAAGCTCTCTAGATAGCCTTAAAATATGATCTGATATATGCCCTGTCAGGTTATGTTTATACTGTCCTCCTTGATCCGCCTCCGCTTGGTGCTGCTAATGCGCAATGGGCATCTCATGTCGCTAACGGTATCGTTGGATCTCTTTCTCACCTCCAAGCATTACCATATCCTCAGCCCCATATGAGTTATGGTCAAACCCAGTAGGGGACTAGTTCCGCTTACACCTATCCCCCTCCCGACCCTTCGGGTGTCAAATCTTACAAAGGTACAAGCACGTCATATGCATATCCCTATCAGAATCCGTCAGTTCCAAGGCCAATGGTTGATCCATTGGGTTATCCAAATGTTGCCACGAATCCTTACTATCCTTATGCACCACCCAACGTTCCAGCCCCACCGATACCAGCGCCTCAACTTCCCATGCCTCCACCTCCTCTACCACAACAACGACCACCTCCACAAAATCAAGTGTATGCTCAAAAGAGTACTACCAATACCCTTAACCCCAAGAGAAGGAACAAGGGGAAAGGTAACCAAAATCAACAACCTCAAAATAACCATGGAAACCAAGGTCGACAACCTAATGCCCCTAAGGGTGACTAGCCTAATCTTGCAACCCAGCAACAAGGCAGACAACCCAAGAAAAACAAGGCTCTTAGAACTAATAATCCTTATGTCTATTGCGGGGTTTTTGGCCATTATCCTCATGAATTTCCCCTTTTACCTCAGATGCATCAAGTATGGGAAGCTCAAGTAGTTGCTTCTCAAGGACCTCAACCCATCGCTCATCCTCCTGCTTCATCACAACCGACAATTCTTACGAATACTTTTCCTCATCAAGGATATGTGGTTGCCTAACCCACACAAAGTAATGTAACCGCCCAATCGTCACAATCTGGCCAGAACAATTACCAGATTCTCATGATGGACTCCGAAGAAGTCAACACCAAACAAGTCAACCTCTAGACTCGGTCGCACCAATACGACAAACCTCCTGCAAATTGAATGACTAATTCCAAACCAAAAGTTTCCATTGAGCTTCTGTTGTCACCAAATGGTACCTTATAGATCCCTCAGCCTAAGGTGGAGGTCCCCCCAAGATCCTCAAAGGTCCATTACGTCGAAATGTTGCTTCGTCTAAAGCCGCCCATACCTATAACATAGTAGATGACTTGGCGCAGTCTCCTGCTGACATGTCAATGCCGGAAGTCCTCAAGACGTGTCCATCCTAATGTAAATTTCTACTATCTACTTTGGGCATTGTGGATCCCTTTGATAATCGTATGATTGTATTTGATGTTGATAAAGTGGAACATCCCCCCTTCCTTCATATGTTGCCTTTCAAATACCAATCTCCATAAAAAATGCCACTGTCCAGCGGTGTATAATAGATGAAGACGTCTCCACTTGTGTGATGGTTGCTAGTGTTTGGAAGCAACTTGGTTCCCTTGACCTGTCCCCATCCAATATCACTCTTCGTGCTTGGAACGGTCACCCCTCAGAGCCCCTCGGTTTATATCGCAACTACCCCATCACTGTTGTTGGCAAGATGGTCTTGATCAACATTAAAGTCATTGATGTCCCTTTAGATTATAATATTTTGTTAGGTCGTAGTTACATATATGCCATGTTCATTGTCACATTCGTTGTCTTTCACAAGATGTTCTTTCCTCACAACGGAAAGATCATCACTATCGATCAATTGACTTACTATGACCCTCAGTCTCAGACCTCCCCTTGGACCATTATTTCATCAATGGCTGACAATTAGACCACCCCTTCCTTTACCAATGTTTCTCCTGGAGTCTATAAATATTCCACGATACTTGGGGCTTACTATGGTCCACCGCCTACTCCTTCTGAGCCTAGCTCTTCTTGTGTTTGCATTCTTCAAGCATCATGGGCCGTAGCCAAGCGGCCTGGTACACCTTCTCAATAGCCAGCTCCTCTGCAAACTCCTGCTCAAGACTTAACACATCCTTCAAGTATAATTCCTCCAGGTTAGTTTCCTCCTGTTGGTATCTCCCCAATCCTTTTCCACCTGGAACCATTCCCCCAGGTCTCTCTCATCTAGGAGCAGTTCCTTCAGGTAATTACCCATCTATTCAGATACCTTTCTTGTTCCCTCCTCCAAGAATATTTTCTATCCCTATAATGGCTATGTTGAGTCTTCCTAACATCACCTTTGGGATCCCAGTTTGGTACATTGATCCTCCCGCAAACACTCCTCCCAATCAACTCAAACATTATACAACTTTGACTAAAGTGTATGCATGCATGAAATCCTAGATGCATATGCCAAATGCATGAATAAAAACCTAAGTGTATGAAGAAGAGCTAAAACATAAAATTATATGAAGTCCTAGATGTATATGACAGATATGTGGATGAAGACGAACTAAGCATCAATATTGAAGCCCTAGCAAGCCTGAAAAAATTGTTATCACCTAAAAAATGATCACCTAGCTATTTCTTACTAGGTGGATCGAAATACACCATGTAGGACTAATTTTACCATGGTAAACCTGCTTTCACCATAGGAAATAATTTAGTAAACCATTTTTCCTAATGGAATCTCATTTGTCGACGCATTTCGAACCAACTAGTGTGGTTCATCGTGAGGACAAGATGAAGAAACAGATCTAGCTCCTCATGCTAAATAGTCTGAGCAGAGCCTCCAACAGCTAGCATATCTAACGGATAGTTTGACTTAAGGACAAGGGTCAAAATTATTATAATATTTTAATTCGTAAAAATAAATAAATTAAGGTAAATGGTACGAGACCTAATAATTAAAAACTATAAGTTAATTAATAATTAGTTACAAAAAAGGCCTAAAAATATAAATAATTATAATTGACAAGTATTAAGAATAAAAGTTAATAATTAAAAATTATAATTTAATTAATAATTAAAAGGAAAATTAGTTAATTAAATGACCTAATGGATGAATAAAATTATATGAGACCTAATAAATAAAATTTTTATAAGTTATAAGTTAATTAAAATAGAAGAAGGTAATTAATAATTTAAAAGGAAAATAAGTAAATTAAAGGATATATAAAATAATTTTATATAAAAGTATTATTAAAAAGTATGTAATTAAGGTAAATGGTACGAGACCTAATAAATCAAAACTATAAGTTAAATAATAAAAATGACCTTGAAAGGCCTAATAATGAGAATGACCTTTAGGCCTTTCAAGGTCATTTTTATTATTTAACTTATAGTTTTGATTTATTAGGTCTCGTACCATTTACCTTAATTACATACTTTTTAATAATACATTTATATTAAATTATTTTATATATCCTTTAATTTACTTATTTTCCTTTTAAATTATTAATTACCTTCTTCTATTTTAATTAACTTATAACTTATAAAATTTTTATTTATTAGGTCTCATATAATTTTTATTCATCCATTAGGTCATTTAATTAACTAATTTTCCTTTTAATTATTAATTAAATTATAATTTTTAATTATTAACTTTTATTCTTAATACTTGTAAATTATAATTATTTATATTTTTAGGCCTTTTTTGTAACTAATTATTAATTAACTTATAGTTTTTAATTATTAGGTCTCGTACCATTTACCTTAATTTATTTATTTTTACGAATTAAAATATTATAATAATTTTGACCCTTGTCCTTAAGTCAAACTAGCCGTTAGATATGCTAGCTGTTGGAGGCTCTGCTCAGACTATTTAGCATGAGGAGCTAGATCTGTTTCTTCATCTTGTCCTGACGATGAACCACACTAGTTGGTTCGAAACGCGTCGACAAATGAGATTCCATGTGATTTTCGCCGAAATCTTTCTCTAACTTGATATGGATCACAGAAGCCTAAACTCGATCATTTTTCCTAAATTATTTCTCATCAATATTAAAAAACCCCATGAGAATAATTGAATAAATCATTATTTATTTATTTTTTCTAGAAATAATTATCAAATCATTAGTTGATAATTATTTCTTAATTAATTTTGACTTAATCACCTTAGAATATTTAAATAAATCATTAATTATTTATTATTCTTTATTTGTTCCATATTTTCCTTATGAGATAATTATTAAACCACTATTTAATCATTTTTCTTTTAATTCTCGCAAAGTGATTAATAAACCATTTTTATTTGTTAATTACTTCAACTACTTTTTAAATAAATATATTTGACCATTTTGAATATCTTTTCTCTCTCCAAAAAATATAATAAAGTATTCCCAACGCCTAGATTTTGATTTGGTCAATAATATTTTAGTATTTCTGATTCATAATTTAGTTCAATACTTTGTTATAAATAAGTTTGTTATCCATTCATTCTTCACCATGATCATTCTCATTGTCACCACTATCGTCTCATCACATTTGAGCTCCTACTTGAGTTCAAATTATTTTTGTTTGTATTTTTCCCATTGCAAGTTGAGAGAGAGAAACAGATCGTTGAAGCACAAATACATCAAAAGGACCCATCCCACGTAGGGGGATCTATAGACCCAAGTTCATAAATTCTTCTCACTAGGTGTTTCATTTACATTAATAAAATTTGCTTATTTATATGATCCAATGGGTTGCTACACTTTCATTTTTGCTATTATATGTTTCGGATTGCATATGATCTTTTGTTGCAAGGTTTTTCTTTATTTTTCATTGCAGATTTGATGCATAGTCGTCCATATTTTGTTGTTAGGGTCACTTGTCCCGAGTGACTAAAGTGAAACATTTTTGGTACACTTGCTAAGAATTTTCATACTAACAAAATTGATATTATTGTCAAATGAAACAATACCGTGAGAAGGTTGTTGCATAAACTCGTAAAGGAAACTATGCCCTTTCCAACAAGTATTTAGTTGCCTCCAAATTCCTCCTAACTTGAGAGAAATTGATTTTACAAGTATGAAAAAAACATAAATTTAAGCCAACCAACCTAAGCCTACATCAACTCAAGTCGGCTTCATTGCCAAGAGGTGTGTCACTTCATGGAAGGTCCAATTACTACAAATACAAGTTGGACTTGTCATTCCTACCATCCAGCTTGAATCTGAGAAAGAAAAAGAAACATAACATGAAGGACAAAAATTGAAGAAGTATATTAGAAAAAAAGAGCAGAGGATCTTTACGGTAAAGAAGACAATGTTTTTCTGTGGATTTTCGTGGGTCTTGGTGAATATTTTCCTGTGAAATTTTGTGTGAATGGATAGAGAGCTCGACCTCTTAAAATTCTATAACTTCGGCCTCTTGTATATGCAATTTTCAGTCTCCCTGTAACCAATGAAATTTGGTCCTATGAAGGCATGGTCTTGACCTCCTGTAACAGACCTCTGTTCTGAAGAAGAGAAGGGTATTCAGGTGTGAGTTTGGAGCTGACTTTGGATCAGTTTAGAGAAAAAATTGTTTCAATTTCTGGACAGTCTTTGGATCAATTTGAGGATCAGACATTGAGCAATTTTTTGGATCAAATCCTGAAGCAGAATTTGATTAGTTCTTTGGATCATACCTTGAGTAAATTGAAAGAATTTTTAGAGCAGGATTGAGTAGAATTTACGAAGACTTTTTGCAGGACGTATTAAAGCATTCTTTGGGATAATCACTTTTGAAGCATTTTTGTGAGCATCCTTTTTGAAGACATTTTTTTGCAGACCTTCAAGATCCTTTAGAGAATCTTCTTGAGGTATTGGACCAGATTTGAACTAGACTTTGAAGACATTTTGGAATATCTTGGAGATTATTTGTTGTAGTCTTGGAAGCATTGTTGAAGCAGACTTGAGGCATTTTTGGAGCAGGCTTGAGAAGTCATCGTATACCCTTTTTGAAGTGTATTTGGAACTGATTTTGGAAAAAATTTGATGAAGACTTGAAGGAACACTCTTGGGGATTTTATTGGAAGCATTTTTTTAAAGTTTTGGGAGTCTTGAGAACAATATTCTTGGCATTAATTGAAGACAAACTTGAATATTTTTTGGAGCATTATTGGAAATTTTTTGGAATACCCTTGAAGATTTGTTAAAGCCTTCATTGAAGACATCTTGGAAGGATTGTTGGACTACCATTAAAGAGTTGAAACTAAAGACACATCATTGCAGGACCCTTGAAAACTTGAAGGATTGTTGAAGTGTTTTTTAGAGCATCTTTGAAGCATTTGAATAAGCAGTATTAAAGAGCCCTTGAATACATCAAATGATGCATTGTCGAAGCCCTCATGGAGTAAGAGTGAAGAAGAGAGTTTGTGCAGATATGAAGAGTTTTGGAGACACATACTAGCCTTGTTGAAGATGACCTTGATGGACTAGCCCTTGGAGCTTTTTGAAGAATTTGTTGAAGCCAAAATTGGAGTTGTTTTCAGGACTTATTGAAAAAGATATTGGAAGTCCTGAAGCAATACCTAAACCCACCTTGAAGAACTGAAGTAGAGGGTTGGAGCCCTAGAGGATTGGAGTCCTCACATAGGGTTGGAGACTTGTGGAAGATCAGGTTGAAGCTTGAGCTAGTTGGGAGGATTGGAGTCCTTAAATAGACCAAGTTGGAGCTTGGTGGTATAGTACATATTAGAGCCTGGTTGATTTTAATATTAGAGTCTTCATCTAGGGTTGGTGCCCTAAAGTATCATTGTACTTGATTTATTGTAAAGAGTATTGGAGTCCTCATTAGTCTCATTAATAAAATTATTCTTGTTCTACATTTTTGTGTTCTGGTTTATTAAGTGATCTTAACTGGAATAAAATAACAATTGTAAAATAAATATTGATTCACCCCCCCCTTAGTATTTCCAATAACTCGTAGCAAACCTAGTGCCATAAGTCTCGGCCTAATAACTATAAGTTAGATCCTTAGAATACAAATGGCAAAGTCAAGGAAGAAAGGCTCCAAACCTTATGAAGATGTCTCCTCCTCAGTCAAGAAATCATAAGATAATCAGAGGTGTAAAACCCCCATGTTCAATGGAATAAATTTTGAGATATGAAGTACAATAATGGAGTTATTTTTTATGGCCCTTGGTAGTGAAGTATGGGAATCATTTAATATTGAAAACACTACTACAGATAAGTCAAAATAATACAACACGAAAGCAATGGAAGCAATCATGAGTGGCCTACCAGATCCTATAAAATTCAAAATGGATAAATTCTTATCAGAAAAAGAGCTTTGGGAGAATCTTCAACATCTTAACTCAAAAGGAATTTTACTCATGACCTCAAATCCAGAAGATGGTGGCCAAGAGCACAAAGATAATCAAGAACTAGAAAAGACATTTGAAAACAAAATTGAAGACACAAAGAGCAAGGAAAAGCTAGAAGATTGAAAGTAGACTTCAAAGTTAAAAGTAATGAAGAGAATTATGAAGTAGTAGTCGAAGTAGAATTCAAGGCAAAACTTGTAGATGCTCTTGAATAGATAAGAGTATTGAATAAGTAAAATGAGGAACTCAAGAAGCACGCACGAGATGTTGATCATGACCTTGAAAAAACAACAAAGAAACCATTCTTTTAAAGCATCAAGTACAAAAAAGATATGAGGATCTCAACAAACTTAAGAGAAAATTTCATCAGAATGAGAAGAGACATAATGAAGAAGTAGAGAGAAGGGAAAGAATTTTGACAAGTCATCTCAACCAAAGATCTGAGGACTTGAATAAAATCGAAGCAAAAATTGGTCAACATGAAGAGGAAGTCAACTTCTTGAATGTTCACTTAGAGGAAGCAAAGAGAGCAGAAAAAGTAATGAAGATCCAACTAATTAAGAAAGAAGAAGAGATTGGTTCCTTGAGAAATGAAGTTGACAAACTGTCTAAGAGTCTAAAAAGTTCTCAAGCGTAGGATGGTGATCCAGGTCCGGGTGTGACAAAGGACCCTTCCAAGACCTTTTACTTTCGTGATGTGTTAAATTGCATTTTTAAAAGAACATAAATGAATACATCTGCATGCTGTAAAGAAGAGGAACATGACATTCATCAACAGATGAAAACATAAGCCGTTTATAACGGAGTTCGTCCAGGAGGGACTACGTCTCCGAGCCCCGATGTCAAGATGGTGTAGGCTGCTGCATTAAGTGTTGTCAATAGTGATGATGTACATAAGAGCTGACATCACTATCATACAAGGAAAATGCCCTCACAGAGGAGTGGCTCCAAGAGAAGTTCCACTATAGGAAATCTCAATCAAAAGGACTCCTATCAGTATGACATAAACTCATGCATAATGAGCATCCCGCCAACATGGCATAAAAGGAATCTCAATGCAAACATACATGACGACAACATGAGTATCCCATCAACATGACGACAAAGGGATCTCAAATAAAACATGATGAATCATGACAACAAATACATCTCACAAATGATTCTGCGTCACATCAAGCAGGAATCATGAAACAAGTGAGAAACAAGATCCCTCATCAACATCAAACAGGGATCTGTGCAGCGCAATGCATAGCAAAAGAAGTACATGAACACACTGAATATACCTCACATCCAGGGGCCATCTAAAGAAGAGGATGTCAAGCTTCTAAAGCTATTCATACCATCAATCTCGTGGCATCGAATCTCATGGAATGACTGCTCGCACGTTGAATGCTAACACCTGCACTCCACTTTGAAAAGTGGCCGAAAAATGAAATGAGAAAATGGAAAATATGAACACACCATCAGATTTGTGGCATCGAATAGTGCAAAATCAACTGTCAAATTTCTGAATTATGAGAAAGTGGAAATTTCCCTTAGATTCCTTAAAGATTCCCTCCTCTGGGTCCTCTGCAAATTTGCTACATTGTTTTTTTGCAAATTACATGCTTGACTTTCATGACCAACTAATGACCCACGCATCCCATACTTGCCACGAGTTTATAACACATACTCAATGGTCAAGTTTACATCAGGATGGACATAATACCCTAGCTACGAACACAAGGCCAACATATCATTGTTGCTTCAACAAGTGATGGAAAACTCATCATCACTGCAACACATGATTTACAAAAGTAAGGCCAAACACTATTGTTCCCTTGACAAGTGATGGAAACACAACATCACTTTCAGATTGTAAAATGCAACACAAAATAAGACCAAACATCATTGTTGCTGAACAAGTGATGGAAAACACATCATCACTTTTACATTTTAAAATGCAACAAATGATTTACAAAAGCACGACCATGACAAGCTAACATATCTATAAACCATTTTTCACTTATCGTGGTGAATGGGTCATCACCCTGTGGTGGTTTTGCTTGTCGAACAATTGTTTCACCTGGTTCATGCACCGACACTTTGTCTTTAAGGCGCTGCTCTCGATGGAGCCTCCAACATGTGGCTTTTTGATGGCCACTTCTGTCGCAATGACTGCAATACATCTTCTTCCTCTAGATCTGCTTACCATGTTTCTTTACCTGCTGTTGAGAGGGTCTTTCATGCCTCCTCCTTTTGTGTGTTGCTATTCTTTTCCAACACTTAGAAAATGAATGGTTATGTAATCCACAAAAGGTACATGTTTTTCGATGCCATATTTTATGTCCATCTTTAACAACATGATTATAATCGAAATGAACATTTGAATGTCGAGACTAGTTATACCTTTCCTTGCCGTCTCTGGTGTAAGTATGGCGATGAGAGCTTGCCTTAGCTCTTTCCCTGCCATGGAAACTTCCATGGGATGATGGGGATGTGTTCCCATCATTCTCTTTCCTCGATGATTCCAACGATCTCTCGGAAGAATCTGACACCTTCGAGCATTCTCCCTCGGTGTATCTCAAGCCTACAAATCGATGTTTATGCACATCCTCCAAAGGTTGAGTTATGCCTTGGTTATTAGCACCAAGTCCTTTTTCCTCCTTGTGCCTCGTCCTGGTAAGGAGCCTCATGTTTGTCCTTGTAATTGGGATCTCCACATCTCCAACAAAAATCATACTATGTGAAGATGAAACCGAAAGGAAATCAACATCTTTTACCTCCTCTGTCGATTTGGAAAGAACTGATGAGGGCTTCTCATCATCTGTTGTTGGTGGTTCGCTAGCTGTCTCGGCGCATTCCCCAACTTCCTTTCTGACATACCCAAGTCCTGTTCAACAGGGTAATTCTTCTACTTTGATGGGGTTGACAATGCCTTGGCCATTAACGCCCAAGCCTTTTCCTTCATACCCCATTTTCTTCAACAATTTGGAGCCAATTCCTGTGGTATGATTTTCAAAAACAGCGAAATCATCATCAGGACACATACATGAATTCAGAGAACTACTTTTTACCTCACATGGGTCATGCTGCAGCTTTTCCAAGGCCTCGTCCTTAGCTTGCAGCTGTCGTAGCAAACTTTGTTTCTCCTCTTTCTCTTCATGTAGAAGCATCTTCAATTCAACGTTCTCTGTTTGAAGATTTTGGTTGTTGTGCTTCAGTTCTTCCAGGGCCTCTTCCGTGGCTTGCAACTGAAGCTGCAATTGCTCCTTTTCCTCTGTCTCTTTCTGTAGAGTTTCATACATTATTTCCACCCTTTTGGAAATTTTGAGCATGGTCTCGTACATCGCTTTTTCATCCTCTGTCGCTGCACGTTCCATTGTTCATGCTTGCAATTCACATCCACGCAAAGACCGCTCTAATACCACTTGATCCAGGTCCGGGTGTGACAAAGGACCCTTCCAAGACCTTTTACTTTCGTGATGTGTTAAATTGCATTTTTAAAAGAACATAAATGAATACATCTGCATGTTGTAAAGAAGAGGAACATGACATTCATCAACACATGAAAACATAAGCTGTTGATAACGAAGTTCATCCAGGAGGGACTACGTCTCCGGGCCCCGATGTCAAGATGGTGTAGGCCGCTGCATTAAGTGCTATCAATAGTGATGATGTACATAAGAGGTGATGTCACTATCATACAAGGAAAATTCCCTCATGCAAGAGTGGCTCCAAGAGAAGTTCCACTACAGGAACTCTTAGTCAAAAGGACTCCTATCAGTATGACATAAACTCATGCATAATGAGCATCCTGCCAACATGGCATAAAAGGGATCTCAATGCAAACATACATGACGACAACATGAGTATTCCATCAACATGACGACAAAGGGATCTCAAATAAAACATGACAAATCATGACAACAAGTACATCTCACAAATGATTCCACGTCACATCAAGCAGGAATCGTGAAACGAGTAAGAAACAAGATCCCTCATCAACATCAAACAGGGATTTGTGCAGCACAATGCATAGCAAAAGAAGTACATGAACACACTGCATATACCTCACATCCAGGGCCATCTGAAGAAGAGGATGTCAAGCTTCTGAAGCTGTTTGTACCATCAATCTCGCAGCGTCGAATCTCATGGAATGACTGCTTGCACGTTGAATGCTGACACCTGCACTCCACTTTGAAAAGTGGCCGAAAAATGAAATGAGCAAATGGAAAATTTGAACACACCATCAGATTTGTAGCATCGAATAGTGCAAAATCGACTATCAAATTTCTGAATTCTGAGAAAGTGGAAATCTGGGGCTTAAGGAATCTTTTAGATTTCCCCTAGATTCCTTAAATATTCCCTCCTCCGGGTCCTTTGCAAATCTGTTGCTTAGATAAGGAAACAGACTGCTCCATCGGGTTCATGTCGCTGAGAGGTGTAATATCGACATAAAATTTGTCCAATTTGGACACTACAAAAATTTCACCCTCCTAGAAATTTCGCTCAATCATGGTTCCACCTGCAAATAAATTAATTAAAAATTTGCCTCGATTTTTGTGCCCGCTCCTGGTTCCTCCATGCCTGTGGATGCACTGAAAAATGAGTTCTTATATAAATTTATGGGCGGAGTAATCAAAGAATTCGTTTAGGTGGATTGGTAAAGGATCGAACTATAAGGAGGAGGTCAGGTGGTCAAATCCCAACCCCTCCACATTTAAACGCATTTCGTTAATTTTGAAAAACCGCATGATTTTTGGGGGGGTCGAGTTCACATTGGGTGGCCCGCCCCGTAACCTCCGTAGCACATATTATCCGTGGCATTAAAAAAGGTTGGCGCGTTGATTGGCGCGGTGTGTTTGTTGTTGGAGCGTATTAACCGTTGGTTTGTTGTACCGTATCATATGGGGCCACCCAGTGGGGGGCTGGCCCACGTGGGCCGGGTGGGTTCAATCCCCACCAGCCTCACCTTTAACGTATGGTGTATAATGCAGAGGTGTGGGCTGGTGGGGGTGGTGGCCCACCACCTCCCTTACATATATTTCTTTTTAATTTTTAATAATGATAAGGCCAATTTCGAAAATTCCAAAATTTGACCGTAGGAGTCAAATTAAATAGGCCACAAATTCACCTAGAATCTGGCCGGAGTTTGCTGGATTCCGTCCGTCGGAAAACTTCCAAATTGTGTCTCCATTAAGCCTGCCCAGTCAGCAAAAGTCAACCAAAACTTTGACTGGCCCGTTCTCCCTCATACGAGCTCGGATTGATGAACTGTTCACACCATTGCGACCAGGACGACAAGATATACGTTCTGGTCCTAGTTCGAAAGCATTCTGATCACTTTGATTTTCGAGTTTCCATAAGCCCTCTTTGTCCTGTGTGTGTCCCTGGAGCCACCTGGATCAGATGGCATCCTAAGTTGTCAAAGGTCATCACTTGAAAAATCTGGTCTTGGATATGTAGGTGAGCCTTCTAGCAAAAGTGATGCAAACCCTAAAGCATCAAAGAACAAGAATGTGGAGAAGCTATAAAGTTTTGCTAATAGCCCCAGCTCCAATAGAAGCAAGGAGAGGAGTCAAAATAACATAGAAAGATCCATTGCTCCAAGAAGATATGATGCAAGCAACAATGAATATCATCAAAGAATCTCATAGCATAACAACTTCAAAAGTGCACCAATACAATCCTCATATTCCAGGTATCAAACTGTATTTTTTGGCTATTGTTACCCTTGTACAAATTTTGGGCACATGGAAAAGGATTGTAGGGCATATGACAAGGACATTTATGAGGACTCGTACCAGTTCCCCATATGTAAAAGTGCAAGAAAGTACTCCAATGTGTTCACCAACATAAATTATGCTCCATCATTTACATACCGAATGCTTCGAATGCCATAATATTGGACATATAGCTCGAGATTACAACTTGAATTGGGTTCCTAGACAATATGAAGAGTCATCAACCAAACATGGAAAAAGAGTCACAAAGGTTTGGAGAAGGAAGCATGTGGAACCAAAAAAAGAACACCTTGAGTGTGCCTTGAATGTTCAAGGCATCAATCCTTGTTGCTGACCTAATCAAGGCATCATAAAGGTTATGCCTATTTAGCGGAATAACATGCATACTATTAGGGGGATCATATGTCAAAGAATGGTTACTTAAAGATTATCTCACAAAATCAACACACCAAGGCTTACGCATGGAGTAAGTATTACCCTAGCAAGGGGTACATGGTAGATTATGAATTTAATGCTAGAATAGATCAGATGAAGATGGAGATATATTCCTTGATAATTACTTGTCGTGCAGAACTATCGTTGATGAAGAAAGGGAGAGAATATGATGGGGCAACATGATGCATTAGAGAAATTTTGAGGTGAAAAATCAGCCTCAAAATAAAAAAGTACAAAAAAATCAACTTTATAAGAACCAATAGGATTCAATATGATGACGTCAACCATGGGGGACGATTCACCATTTTTGGAGTTTAAAAAAAAAAAAAACTACTTTTTCAACTCATATTTTCAACTTATCTCCCTACAATTTTACTCAAATTTTGAGCGGAAGCACTTGTTGGATGCGTAATTTAATTTTACATCCAAGGAGTACCCATGTTGCATACTTTAGATGGACCCGACTACACGAAAAATGTGAAATGCATGAAAAAATGTGATTGCAATCACGTTTTTTCATATATATCACATTTTTCATGTAGTGGGGTCCATAGAAAGTATTCAACATGGGCACTCCTTGGATTCAAAATTAAATTCTGCATGCAATGAGTGCTCTCGCTCAAAATTTGAGTAAAATCATAGGGAGATAAGTTGAAAATACAAGTTGAAAAAGTAGTTTTTTATTTTTTCCCTCCAAAACTTGATGAGGTAATCTAATCTTATTTTAATATTTCCACTATTATTTTATAATATTTCTTAGGAGGCCCATTTTATACCTCAAACTTTCTCTAATGACATGAGGAGTTAATATGACAAGGAGAAGCATGATAATAAGGGAGCACATGATGGGAAAACATTGTCAAGGAAAACACCCCATTTGCCATTGATTTCAAAGGGGGGGAGAGTATTTCCATCAATGAAAAAGGAGGAGATTGTTGGATAAAATTATCATTTATGTCAATAAGATGTATAACCCTAGATGCATTGTTGAAGTCAGCCCTAGGTATATGAAACACAATAATTGAAATCCTAATTGCATGAATGAAACCCTAGGAGCAAATCCTAGATGCCAAATGGAAAAGTCCTAGGTACATGGAAAATCCCTTGTTGAAGCATGCCCTAATATGCCCTAGATAAAGAATGATGAAACCCAAAGTGTACGTATGGATAAAATCCTAGATGCATATGCCAAATGCATGAATAAAACCCTAAGTGTATGAAGAAGAGTTAAAACATGATATTGTATGAAGCCCTAGATGTGTATGAAAAATATATGGATGAAGACGATCTAAGCATGAATTTTGAAGCCCTAGAAAGAATGAAAATTTGATATTATTTTCAAATGAAACAATATCCTATGAAGGTTGTTCCATAAACTCATAGAGGAAATTATGCCCTTTCTAACGAGTATTTACTTGCCTCCAAATTCCTTATAACTTGAGAGAAATTGATTTTACAAGTCTGAAAAAAAAAACATAAATTTAAGCTAGCTGACCTAAGCCTACATCAACTCAAGTCGACTTCATTTCCAAGAGGTGTGTCTCTTAATGGAAGGTTTAATTAGTATAAATACAAGTTGTACTTGTCATTCCTACTTTCCAACTCAGATGTGAGATAAAAAAAGAAACAGAACATGGAGGACAAAGATTGAAGAAGTCTATTAGAAAATAAGAGCAAAGGATCTTTAGGGTAAAGACGATGAACTTTTTCTATGGATTTTCGTGGGTATTGGTGCATATTTTTCTATGAATTTTCATGTAAAGCAACAGAGACCTCAGCCTCTTAAAAGTCTGCAACTTCAGCCTCCTGTATCTGCAATTTTCGGTCTCCCAGCAACCAACGAAATTCGATCTTGTGAGGGAAGAGTCTTGACCTCTTGTAACAGTCCTTGGTTCTGAAGAAGAGAAGGGTATTCATGCATGAGTTTGGAGCTGACTTTGGATCGGTTTAGAGCATACTTTTTTTCAAATTTTTAATAGTATTTCGATCAATTTGAGGATCAGACATTGAGTGGTTTTTTGGATCAAATCGTGAAGCAGTCTTTGATTAGTTCTTTGGATCAAACCTCAAGTAATTTGAAAGAAGTTTTAGAGCATGCTTGAGAAGACATAAAGTAGAATTTTTGGAGGACTTATTAAAGAATTCTTGTGAGCTGGCATTTTGAAGATATTTTGTTGCATACCTTTAATATCCTTTGGAGAATCTTCTTGAGGTATTGGAACAGATTTGAACCAGACTTTGAAGACCTTTTGGAATATCTTGGAGATCATTTGTTGTATCCTTGGAAGCATTTAAGGAAGCCTTTGGAAGCCTTGTTGAAGCAGACTTGAGGGATTTTTGGAGCAATCTTGAAAAGTACTCATATACCCTTTTTGAAGTGTATTTGGAACTAATTTTGGAGACATATTGATGAAGACTTGAAGGAACATTCTTGGGGATTTATTGGAAGCATTTTTGAAAGTCTTGGGAGTCTTGAGAACAATATTATTGGCATTACTTGAAGACAAACTTGAATCTTTGTTGGAGCATTATTGGAAATTTGTTGGAATACCCTTGAAGATTTTTCAAAGCCTTCATTGAAGACATCTTGGAAGGCTTGTTGGACTACAATTGCAGGGTTTCAAATAAAGACACCTTATTGGAGGAACCTTGAAAACTTGAAGGATTGTTGAAGTTTTTGTTAGAGCATCTTTGAAGCAGCATTGAAGAGCCCTTGAAGACATCAGACAATGCTTGTTGAAGCCCTCATGGAGTAACATTGAAGAAGATAACTTGTGCAGATCTGAAGAGTTTTGGATACACATATTAGCCTTATTGAAGATGACCTTGATGGACTAGCCCTTGGAGAATTTTGGAGAATTTTTTGAAGCAAAACTTGGATTTGTTTTCAAGACTTATTGAAGAAGATATTGGAAGTCTGGAAGCAGTACCTAAACCCACTTTGAAGAACTGAAGCAGAGGGTTGGAGCCCTAGAGGATTAGAGTCCTCACACAAGTTTTGAGCCTTGTAGAAGATCAATTTGAAGTCTAAGCTAGTTGTGAGGATTGGAGTCCTCAAATAGACCAAGTTGGAGCTTGTGTTGAGAAATCAATGCTAGTAGAGTTAGGGTTAGATTTCTCTTTCTTTATAATTACTTGTGAATTATGTTGGCTTATTTTACTTATTTGTTATATTATCTTTCATCAAGAAATTACCAAATTATGTGTGTATGAAAATAAAAAAAACACAAGACACAAGATGTAGGCACTCTATTAGGGAAAAACCCATATCTAGGGGAAAACCCAGTCAAAATATCTTCCTTCAATAGTTTTCTTGAGACTCTCCAACCTAGACACAAACCTCCTCCAACCACCAAGTCAACCTCTTCTTCCAGCAACTTCGACCTTGAACAATACTTTGACCCAACAAATCCAGAATTTCAGCCTTCCAGCAGCAAAATCTTCGACCCAACACTTTCAGAATTTCGACCCTTCCAGTAGTAAAACTTTGATCCAGCAATTGGTCCAGTAACTTCACATAAGAGAGAGAGAGAGATACCCAAAAATATTCGACCTTGATCCTTCCAACACTTCTTCTTCTCTTCTTGGAATTTCACGCTTTTCTGCCTCCTTCTCTTGGATATCGAAATTGTGAGAGAGATGCTTCCAAATGAATTCGAAATTCTTGTATATATAGGATTTAGGTGAGGTCGGATTTCCCTGTTTGAGGCCGACTTGATCTCCTTGAGGCCAACTTGGTGTGGAGGTGTCAAATACCTAATTTGACTCAATAATAAATCCTAGGAGTCCATAATGAGGACTTTGATTAATAAAAGATGACCCAAGCATGAAACCCATGCTTTATTAAGTCATTGTAATAATAATAAAAAAAATCTTTTTCATTCTTTTGACAAGTACATTATGAAGACCGAACCTAGTTACATTCTTCAACATTCCCTCTTAACTAGGGAGTTGTTCATAACAACATGTACAAGTACAAGAAAGATATCAAAACATATGAACTATGAAGATTTTAGGCACCACAATTCCATGGACTAGATTCGTGACCAGGGCAATCTATCTAGGGGGGACTAGGATGTACTAAATCTTCCAACCTCTCTAGGTACCATCAGGATTACTTGTTAACCATCAACCTAAGGATCTAGGTGCGTATCCGAGGTCAGATCTCCATGACCAATGCCACCCTCCCTACTTCAGGATCCAGACATCAACACATAGTGTTGGCCATATGCCCTCCCAGGCAAAGTGTCTCACACACAAAGCCTCAACAAATCTCTTCCAAACTTTTATCATCATCAATAATATCAACAATATCAACTAAACCAAGCATGCTTCTAAGATATTCAAACTTATTATTAGGAAGAGACTTTGTTAGTATATCAACTACCTGATCGTCTGTTGGGACATACTATAGCTTCACAATCCCATCATGCACCAAGTTCCTAATGTAGTGAAATTTATTGTTGATATGCTTCATCCTAGCATGAAACATGAGATCTTCAGACATCTTGATGCAACTTTGATTATCACAGTTTATCACAGTAGGACCCAGAGGCTTCTCGAACAAATTTGTTAGAATCTTCCTCAACCATACAACCTCCTTTCCTACTTCACATGCAGCCACATACTTTGCTTCATCACTACTTAAATAAATGGGATCTTGCTTTCATCTAATCCATGATATCATGGTAGATCCCAAACTAAAGCATCCACCTGTAGTACTTCTTCCATCGGTCTCACTGCCATCCTAATCATAATCTGTGAAGCCAATCAGCTTGACTTCCTTTCTATCGTACTTTAGGTAGTGATGTATAGTGCCACGAAGATATCTTAATTTATGTTTGGCAGCTATCCAGTGATCATGACGAGGCTCCAACTGAAACTAACTAAGAATATTCACAACAAAACATATATTTGGTATAGTATTTACCAGATACATCAGAGAACCCACCAACTTACGATAGGAGGTAGGATCTACAAGACTTGAGTCAGAAATCCTCAACTTCTTGAGATTGGTGATCATAGGAGTAGTCATGGGCTTGGCATTAGGGGAATTTTGAGGTCTAAAATGGGCCTCCTAAGAAAAATGTACAACCAAAATAAAATTTACAAGAACCAATAGGATTCAAGATGACGATCTCAACCATGGGGGATGATTCACCATTTTTGGAGTTAAAAAGTAAAAATATTAAAAAATAATAAAATAATAAAACTATTTTTTCAACTCGTATTTTCAACTTATCTCACTAAGTTTTTACTCAAATTTCGAGTGGGAGTACTCATTGGATGCAAAATTTAATTCCTCATCCAAGGAGTACCCATGTTGCATACTTTCGATGGACCCTGCTACACGAAAAATGAGAAATACATTAAACAACGTGATTGCAATCATGTTTTTTTAATGTATTTCTTATTTTTCATGTAGCAGGGTCCATCGAAAGTAAGCAACATGGGTACTCCTTGGATGAGGAATTAAATTTTGCATCCAATGAGTGTCTCCACTCAAAATTTGAGTAAACCCATAAGGAAATAAGTTTAAAATACGAGTTGAAAAAATAGTTTTTCCTTTTTTACCTCTAAAATTTGATGATGTAATCTAATATTATTTTATTATTTCCACTATTATTTTATAATTTCTTTAGGAGGCCCATTTTAGACCTCAAAATTTCCCTAATGAATCCATCATCCCAAATTTCTGCACCGACTTGATGATATACTTTCCTTGCCCCAGATATATCTTCCCAGTCTTCTACCATACTTCCAGACCTAGGTAATAGTGCATCAGTGCCAAATCCTTCATCTCAAATTCGACTGCTAGCATCTTCTTGCATTCTTGTATCCTTCACTCCACACCTGTAATAAATAGATCATCCACATATAGTAGAATAATGACTGGCTCATTATCCACAACATTGATGTAGAGATTTGGATCAACAGTACTCTTTACGAACCCAATTATTAGAAGGTATGCATCCATTCTTGCATACCATGCCCTAGGAGCTTGCTTCAAACCATATAGGGCCTTCTTGAGTCTACAAACATGAGTGCATTTTCTATTTACTTCAAAGCCTTCGGGTTGTTCAATGTATACTTCCTCATCAATGGTCCCATTCATAAATGTTGTCTTTACATCCATTTGATGGATATTCCATCCCATTGTAGCATCCAATGAAACCGAAGATTTAATAGTAGTATACCTTGCGGTGGTGCAAAGGTTTCTTCATAATCTATGCCTTATTTTTGAGAGAAACCCCTTGCAACAAATCTAACTTTGTATTTGTCTATACTTCCATCAACAACGTGCTTGATCTTGTAGATCCATTTGGAGTTAACAACTGATTTGTCACTAGGTCTAGGAACGATTTCCCAAATCCCATTCTTTATGATGGATTGATATTTTTCTTGCATTGCCTTCTTCCATAATTCTTGATGAGCAACTTCTTTAAATGTAGATGGTTCAACTTCATTCAGTTTTGTCATATATGCAACATATCCATAATATTTTTTCATCCTTTTACTTTCTCTAAAGGTTCCTTTCGCAGCTCCATGTCCTTCAGCATCTTCAAGAGTAGCTTTTAACCAATTTGGCCTCTTCCTTGTGTTCGGTATGATCACAGGTTGAATAGTCTCACTTGGTCCTTCTTCTTCTTCTTCTTGAATTGTAGGTGGATTGTCATGTTGTACTTCTTCTTCTTCGAATATTGGTATATCTTCATCATCGGAATCAATAGGAATGTCTTTAGATCTTTTGTAGGCATGATTTTCATCAAATATAACATCCCTGCTTACTTCAATATGTCTTCCTTCCTTAATGTAGATTCTATATGCCTTTGAGGAGAGACTATAACCAACAAATATCCCTTTGTTTCTTGTAGAATCTAACTTCTTTTGTTTTTCCTTTGGAATGTGGATATAGGCAGGACTCCCAAAGATTTAGAGATGGTCCACACTTGGATTCTTCCCTTTGAATGCTTCCTCAAGTGTCATATTCTCAAGAATTCTATGAGGACTTCTATTTTGAATATATATTGTTGTCGTTGCTGCTTCTCCCCATAGAAATTTTGGTAAGTCTTGATCAAGGAGAATTGTTTGTATACCTTATTTAATTGTCCTATTTTTTCTTTTGGCCACTCCATTTTGTTCGGGATAGTAGGGAAAAATGAGCTCCCTCTTAATTCTTGCTCTTTATAATATGAGATCAATTCTTTAGGAGTGTATTCCCCACCATTGTCGGATCTCAAAGTCTTTATTTTTCTTTCGGTTAGGGTTTCCACTTTAGATCTAAACTCCTTGAATTTTTCAAATACTTCATCCTTTTTCTTGAGAAGGTAGAGTCATGTATTTCTAGAGTGATCATCAATGAATGTTACATAGTAAAGATGACCTCCAAGTGATTTGTCAGACATAGGCCTACACACATCAGAATGAATGAGGTCTCATATTTCTTTAGACCTTGTTTCACTATTTGTAAATGGTTTTCTTATATGTTTACCCAAAGAATATCCCTTACAAACCCGTTCAAGATCTTCTTTGATATTGGGGATGCCATGAACCAGTTGATTAAGAGTGGAAATGACTTTGTAGTGTATATGACCATATCTTCTATGCCATATATCATTGGGATTGATTTCCATATGAACTAGATCTTGAGGAGATGGTGTAATGACTCTATATAAGCTTCCTTCGTGAACTCCAATAACCCTAGCTTTATCAATACTTGAATCTTTTCCCCAAACCAAAACCTTTCCATCAATAAAAGAAACTCTATCCCCTTTATCTTCTAAGCAAGAAATTGAAAGAAAATTATTTTTCAAACCTGGAGCATATAGTATATTGTTGATATGTAGCTTAGCTCCATTCTCCAACTTCAAAGATGTTGATCCTAGGCCTCTAACAACATATCTTTTGTTGTCTACCAATTCCACTGCATGAGAAGATGGTTCCTTTGATAGAGTGTGAAGTTGTTTACTCTCCCCTATCATATGCCTTGATGCTCCACTGTCAATAATCCATGCATTATCATCATTAAGTGAACCTGTAAGTGCAACCAAGAACCCTTGACTTTTGACCTTGTTGAATAAGTAGTAGAAGATCTTCTTGATCCAGCTTCCTACAGTATTGAATCCCATTCTCATATAACTTATCATAGAGGGAGTAACCATTTCCTTCAAGCCAATAGAGTGATCTTCAATCTTCCTTGACCTTAGCTATGAAACCATGTTGAGAAATCAATGCTAGTAGAGTTAGGGTTAGATTTCTCTTTCTTGATAATTACTTGTGAATTATGTTGGATTATTTTACTTCTTTGTTATATTATCTTTCATCAAGCAATGACGAAATTATGTGTGTATAAAGATCACAAAAACACACAATCCAAGATGTAGGCACTATACCAGGGCAAAACCCCTATCTAGGGGAAAACCCAGTTAAAATATCTTCCTTCAATAGTTTTCTTGAGACTCTTCAACCTAGACACAGACCTCCTCCAACCACCAAGTCAACCTCTTCTTCCAGCAACTTTGACCTAGAACTTCGACCTTAAAGCAGCAACACTTCGACCCAGCAAATCCAGAATTTTGGCCTTCGAGCAGCAGAATCTTTGACCCAACACTTTCAGGATTTCGACAGTTCCAGCAGTAAAACTTCGATTTAGAAATTGGCCAAGTAACTTAGCATAAGAGAGAGAAAGAGATACCCAAAAAACTTCGACCTTGATACTTCTAAAACTTCTTCTCTTCCTGGAATTTCGCAATTTTTTGCCTTCTTCTCGTGGATATCGAACTTGTGAGAGAGATGGTTCCAAATGAATTTGAACCGCTTGTATATATATGCTTTAGGTGAGGTTGAATTGCCTTGTTTGAGGCCGACTTGGTGTGGAGGTGTCAAATACCTAATTTGACTCAATAATAAATCTTTTTACATGATTCAAAAACCCAAGAAGGGTCTCATAAAATGTACAATGACTCTAATGACTCAATATAAATCCTAGGAGTCCACAATGGGGACTTTGACTAATAAAAGATGACCCAAGCATGAAAACCATGCTTTAATAAGTCATTGTAATAATAATAAAACATTTCTTTTTCATTCTTTTGACAAGTACATTCATGAAGACCGAACCTAGTTACATTCTTCAATAGCTTGGTGGTATAGTACAAGTCGGAGCCTGGTTGATTTGAAGATTGGAGTCTTCGTCTAGGATTGGTGCCCTAAAGTATCATCGTACTTGATTTATTGTAAAGAGGATTGGAGTCCTCATTATTATCATTAATAAAATTATTCTTGTTGTACATTTTTGTGTTATGGTTTATTAAGTGATCTTAACTGGCATAAAATAACAATTGTAAAAAAAAAATGATTCAGCTCCCCCCGCCTCCCCTAGTATTTCCAAGAGCTGCACCATGGGAAAGAGGTGGCAGGAGGTATTGGGATTGATAGTATCCTATGGATGCAGCAGGAGTTTAGTGGATCCTTCTTCAAATTCATTTGGGATCCATGAATTGGTCCTAGCATATAGGCTTTGGATTTCATTTTATTGATGCAACAATAATTCTTCATATTCGTTTGGGATCCTTGTATTTAGGTTGGAATTGCATGGGGTCAAGCAATTTTGGAAAGGGAGGACTGTAATGTCCATTTTTCTAAGCATTGGGAACATAGACTATAGCACAACCATTCCCATAGGCTACATATTGAAATGTTGAAATATCAAAGAATTAGTTAATTAAAAAGTGGCTAGGAAAAAGAATATTACAAGTCACTTTATTAAAAGAAGAAAACGACCCATGGTATTCGTATGAGCCATGGTATTCAGATAGCCATCTCAATACAAGGAAAGGAGGAGCTCATTCAGGGATATGATTGGAGATTTGATGAATTTATTTTGTGGGCTCGTTGAGCTTTGTGTGAGGGTTTGCAACCCTGAGTGTGGATCTTCTTCGGGGGTGAAACTATCCTCCCTAAGGATCAAAACTATTTTCGATGGTGAAACACCCACCTTAGCTAGTCAAGAGAAAGAACCACTTCAGATTCTTCAATGGTGCTTAACGAGGAAGGCGGTTTGAGAATTTTCAGAATCCAGGTTTTGGAGATCGATGTATTGCAACAAGACAGAATTATTCATGCAAGAGCATTTACAGAGGCTGAGTTAATTGGGGGCTACGAAATATATTGAAGGATGCCAAATTATCTGTGTAGGGACTAAATTATTTTGAAGGCGAATTTATTCTTAGAGGCTGAAATAATTTCCAGGGGAAACCAACCTAGTATTACCATTGGGTTCAATAATAATCTTGTTTGTAATTTTCCTAGAAAATTAATAAATAAAATTGGTTGGGTTTTTTGTTGTGATATTTTCAATAAAAAAATTGTGGTTATCGGTTTTCCAAATTTTGATTGGAATTTATTTAAAATTTCAGCAAAATTGTTTGTGGAATTTTTCTAAAGAAATATGGACCCTAGAAAATTTCTCAAAAATTATAAAGTAACTAAAAAAAGATATTATACTCCCACATTACGAAGGATTCCTACTCCAACAATGAAAATATTCCTTCATTAATTTTTTTTATTAAAGGCAGTTGAGATAGTTTATTAGGCAATTTGATCTTGTTTTCAAGAAGGTGACCCTTCAAAGCCTCAAGTGTTGTTGAGGTACACTCAACTTCATCAACTAATTACTATGGTTAGGAGCCACTCTTGTGTTGCATGGAGGTCACTTTAAAAAAAAGGATTAACTATGGCATAAGTCATAATAATAATAATAATAATATTTAGTTATTACTTGCAATAATTAACAATGGCTTATTAATATTTTTATGAGGTGTTTTTATGTATGATTTATCTCTTAAATTGTTTCTAGCAATCTTCTTTGTCGCATATACCATATTTAGTGCTAATATGCAATATACAATTATTTTTATGACTAAATACTCTAAATCATGTGCATCATACCATGCCTCGTCTTTGAACATAACAAAGACAAGCCAACATGTCATCCTTGGCATCAACCTCCAAATGATCAATATTTTACTCAAAACACTTACCCTTGTAATTTGAGCAACTACTTCAATATTGAAGGCTAATAATTTACACAAATGAAGTTTTGGGTAATTTGTAATATAATTAATCCTTACTATCTATATTCATAATTGCTAGGAAGAGTTGTGTGCATTAACATTGCTATGTATGTGATGACCTTTGCACATAAGAGCCTTTATATTGGAAACCACTTCTTGTATCTTTCAAATTTTGTATATATTTAATTGTCTTTTTGGACTATATGACCCTATGAGATTCCATATGAATGCCTGTGGCATCCCATGAGCCTCTCAAGGTATAACACAAGTGGCTCTGACACCACTTAAAAGGTATCCTCATTGAAAGTACATGTTGACAAGCCAAATAGAAATACATAGATAAACAGTAAAAAATGATTATACAATTATACACATGAAATTTTGTTTATCTATAGCAAATTAAAGGATGGGTCACATTATATCATTAGTTAAATTACAATTATTAACATATGATTACTAAGGAAGGTCTCTGCCAATTTTCATTGCCATGTACCTCTATCATAGGAAAGATAGACCTAGAAGTGTGGTAAGTGATTTGTAACTCTCCACGTGCAACACCCTTCCATAGGAGAAGCACCACAAAAAGTACTAGCGATTCTATTACAATCCAATCCTAGCAAGCCCAAGGCATCCTTCAACACCCACCCACCCCATGCACCACACCGCTTCCCCTCTAAATAATAGCAATAATAATAACAATAACAATATAATCATTTCTTTAACAAACACACATATACATTAGTGGATATGAAATAATGCAATTTAAATCAAGTGTCATTAATTCTAACAATTCAAAGTCTTTTATACGGAATGTTATCTTTTAACCCCTTTTTATATCCTCTCAAAGTGTCATCAATTCTAACGATTCAAAGTCTTTTAAATGGAATTTCCTCTTTTAACATCTTTTTCTATCCTTTCAATATCTTGCATCCATCCCTTTCATTGAACCTAAATGTTTTTTTTGTTTCAAGGAATACCTCACAAGGGAACTCAAGGGATGCTTTCCTACTATCAACTCTAGTAAAGTCATTGGTGTGGACTAGTGTGCCTAACCTAGGGAGGTTCAGAAAAGGCACCTTCCAACACAACATTGGTAGTAATCGATTGATCCAACCCCTTGGGTCGTTAAGCATGTATGTTACGTTGAATAAAGTTGTCATTGATGGCATCACAGTTGAATTGTTGAAGCAAACCCTAAACCTAGATATTGTGCAAACCCTAGGAGACTAAAACCCTAACTCTAAGCTATATGATAAAACCCTAAAGCCCTAGCCCTAAATTGTTGATGCAAGCCCTAGAATTAATGTTTGATATGTGATGGCCTAGCCTTGTTAAAGATGCCCTAATCCTAATAAATGAAGAACACATGTGAAGGAGTCCTTATCTTGCAGGTCCTAAACTTGGAGCCCTAAGTCTATAAAGAAGGAGCCCTGGCATTATCCAAAACATAATGATAAAACCCTAAAGGTTGCCATGGATGAAATAATAATGGCAGTTCACAAATATTATTTTATTGATGGTGAAATAACCTTAATTAAGGATGGAGTTAGCATAAGCTCGCAGAAGACATTGAGCTCTTTCCAACGAGAACTTACACACCTTCTAACTCCTCATAGGTTGTGAGAAAATGATTTTACAAGTTGGAATATAATAATTTTTTATGCTAGCCGACATGAACCTACATATGCAAGTCGACCCCTCCTCCAAAAGATGTCTCTTAGAAAAAAGGCCAAAATGTGTATAAATGAAAGGTTGAACTCGTCTTCTAGCATCCAACTCAGTAAAGATAACCACAAGAGCAGAAAAAAGAAGAAATTTAGTTCACAACTCATGAACTAGAAGGACTAAATAAATCAAAATTTGTTGGAGTTCTCTGATTGTGATTGGGTATATCTCTAGACTTATAACACAAACCTGTGGAAGCTTGGATAAAAATGTGGAGTCTCGGATAGACCTGTGGAGGGTCGATTTTACAAACCTGTGGAGGCTCGGATTCATAAACCTGTGATAGCTTCAGATCTAAGGGCTCAGACTTAGCATTTATACCTCAGACCTGTAATAGCTTCATACTTGAGGCTCAGACCTGACCTGGAGGCTCGGGCTTGACCTTTTGCAGCTTAGACCTTGTTGGGAATCACGATTGTCATTAGACCAAAACCCACAGGTGTTAGTTAACAATCACAACACTAGAGATAAGGATCCATGAGAGGCAGTTAGTTCATGTTGCAAAACACACAGGGAGCGTTGGTTTATTCAATGTCCAACAATCTCCCCCCCAACGCAAGTCGGGTGTGTATTGAACTCGTGACCTACGCTCTGATACCACTTGTTGGGAATCATGATTGTCGTTAGACCAAAACCCACAAGTGTTAGTTAACGATCGCATCGCCAGAGATAAGGATCCATGAGAGGCGGTTAGTCCATGTCGCAAAACACATGGGGAGCATTGGTTTATCCAATGTCCAACAAAGCTGTGTTCACAAGCCTAGAAATCTCGGACCTGTGGAGCTGCAGGTATTGGCCCCTCTTGGGAGCAAACTTTGGAGATATGAATTGGTTCTTTGTAGCTAGCTTGTTCATGAGAACTTATTGAAGACACGTTTGGAGCAACTTTGTTAAAGCATTCTTGAACAGATACTTGTGAGCAGACCCTACAATAGCTGTTGTAATAGACTTGGGGCATTGTTTGAGAAAGCATTGAAGAGGATTAAAGGTAACAAATCTTGAAGCACCTTTAAAGAGGTTGTGTTGAAATCTGAAGATATCTTATTGGAGGACCCTTGAAGGATTAAAGGCTTGTTTGAGTCTTGTGGAAGTATCTCTTTGAAGAAAGACTTGAGTATTAAAGTCTTCCTCTTAAAGCACCATTGAAGATACTTACTGGAGCAGACCTAAAAGAATTGTTGAACAAATTTTACAGTAGATTTTGAAGCGGATTTGGCCCAGCCCCATCTTATACTCTTTGGAACAGGATTGAAGACAACGTTGAAGCAGACCTATTGAAGATTGATATTTTGGAGCACACTTGTTGAAGCACATTGAGGACAGTTTTTGGAGACATCTTTTGGAGCATGAAATTTTGAAGTGCTTTTCAAGAACCTTGTGCAGATTTGTTAAAGGACATCCTCTGGACCAACCTTTGAAGACAACTTTGAAGCATAGTTGGAGAAGTTCCTTTGCAACAACTATTGAAGATTTGAAATCTTGTCGAAGCAGTTCTTATAGCATTGTTGAAGACAATTCTTAGAAGTTGACCTGGATACATAAGTGGAAACCTTTGATGGATGAATGAAGCATTCATGATGTAACCTTGGAGAAAACTAATTAGGGTAATCACGAAGAGTATTGGCGACACTTACTAAAGTTTTAATTGATGAATAAAGGGTCATTGAAAGCTAAGTGAGGGCATTGTTGAAGAACTTGAAGACATTGTCAGGGTTTGTTGCAGAAGACATTGGAAGCCTTGAAGAACCATTTAACCTACGTTGAAAAATTGAAGCAGAGGGTTGGAACCCTAGAGGATAGGTGTCCTCAAGAAGATCGGGTTGGAGCTTGTACCAGTGTGGAGGTTGGAACCTCATAAAAACAAGGTTGGAGCCTTGCAGAAGATAGGGTTTGAGCCCTAGAGGTTGGAGCCTCGTGAAGTCCAAGTCGGTGCTTGGCAAAGTAAAGGTTGGAGCCTGGTGGATTGGAGATTGGTGTCTTCATCTAGGGTTGGAGCCCTAAACATTATTGTACTCGATTTATTCTAAAACGAGGATTGGAGTCCTCGATATATCTTATTAATAGAATTATTTATTTTGTATTGTTTATTTTTTGTTCAGTTTATAAGTGATCTAAAACTGGTAAAATAAAATTTTAAAATGTTGATTTCTGGTAGCATTGGATGTACTCTAAGCCTCGAAATTTGCAGGGAGGATAGGACACATGTATTCCACAATACCCAGAAATCGTTTTGGGAAATTCCACCCAGAGCCAGTTTTATTAAAATAATTAATTATTTTTAATGGGTGCCTAAGTCTAAACTTAGGAAATTAAAATAATTAAAGGGTATTAATGAAACTAAAGGTGAAACTTCTAAAAGAAGACGGAGATCGAGTCCAAATGATTTGAGCCATTGATTAGGATTTAATCTGGGTCATTGATTACTCAACTGGAGGATTATAATGACTTCGATGGGCATTTAGAAACACATCGGGGAGAGATCAAGAGATCGAATTTCTCAGAGAGGGCAATACAGTAGTTGCTAGAGAGAAGATTGAAGTGATTTCTTGCAGTGAGGGGCAGGGATAGTTCCGGTTGGAGAGTTTTCCTGATCCGGGAATACATCGCAGAGGAGGCAGAGAGAGATCTAGAAGAGGCAACACTGGGCAGCGTAAGCTCATGCAGAGGCAGTCCGAAATTCAGTTGGGAAGTCGAGTTCCAGAGCTAGAAGCTAGGGTGTGAGACCGGAGAGCCAAAGGAACGAAGCTCCAGACAACAGGAGATCCGAGAAGAGGTGACGCAGATCCCCAGAGAGGTTGACGAAGAACTACGTAGGCTGACGTAGTAGCTGCACAGAGCCAGTGTGGGGCCAACCATCTAGGGCCTAGATCAGTGTCGGATCGCTAGTGATAGTGTGAGGTATTTCACTAATATTCTTCCAGTCAGATTCTTTGCATTGGATAGCCAGTAAGGCATTCAAAGATTGTATTCAGAAAACTACCGCTTAATAATACAAACCCTCGGTTGTTGCACTAGTTTTCCTGTATTAGGTTTTTCCGAGGACATTTGTCCAAAAATAACGGTGTCATGTTTCATGTATTTATTTCTGCTCAGTTTCTTATTTTCGCATTCAATTTAATTGGTGAAGGTTGCAGTGTATTAGTTTCGGTATTCGCTGTAGGATGTAGTAAATAATTTGTTAAGTAATTTAACAAATAGAAGAAACTTAATCAGTTGTTGCAGTAGAAATTTGGGTCTTCCAAAGTTTCACATGGTATCAGAGCTACAGGTGAAGCAAGAGAGCAAAGTCGAAAGAGCCCAGCGTTGAAGAGGAGGAGGGAAGTCGAAGTTCTGCATAGGTAACAAATCAAATCCCCAGAGGGATTGCGCAGTCCAGGCCAGGAGGGAATTTTTTTTGAGGAAAGTCTCTCTCTGAGAGAGTCAACATAGAGAAAGACTTCCAAATCGAAGTTTGCCAGTGTCAGAGGGAGTAATGGAGAAGCATCAGCGCAAAGTAGTTTTCTGGTGAGACGCAGTTTTCTGTAGCAGTTGCTGGGGCAGAAAAGCGTCAGAAGGAAGGAGACATTGTTGAGGGAATTTCTTCCTCAGAGAATTCCTAGCCAGGGAATTCAATTTCTCTATTGCTGAGCAACAAAAAAGAGGAGCAGATCTACTAACTCCAGCAGCGAGTGTGTAGGCTAGCCTAGTGCTACGCAGAGGAGAGAGGAGGAAGTTCGACATTTCATTGGTAGAGATGACAACTAGTGGGTTAAGAGATCATGATCGATTGGAAGGTGCATCCAACTATGTGATCTGGAAGGCAAGGATCTCATGCCTTCTGGATGAACACGATATCAAAACCTATGTTGACAGTGTGGTAGTTGTACCCAAGGATCTAGATCTGCTAAAAAAGTACAAGGTTGAAATGGTGAAGGCCAAACGATTGATCCTCGATAGAGTGAGAGATTGCATAGTATGTCACATTGTCGGCAAGGATATTGTCGAGCAGATGTGGGAAGCATTGGCCACGCTATACGAAGGATCTTCCGAGCAGCAGAAGATGTATTTAGAGCAGAAGATGAGATCCACGAAGATGCAAAAGGGGGAATGCATTGATTTGTTCCTAACGAAGCTTCAGGAAATCTAAGACTCGTTGGTAGTTGTGGGGTCAACACCTCAACCTACCGAGATGGTGAGGTTGGCCCTGAATTCAGTCTCAGAAGAATGGCAAGTGTTTGTCCAAGTATCATGGGAAGAGAAAGATTGTCGGATTGGGAAGGAATGTGGATCGCTCTTCAGCAGGAAGAGATGAGGAGAGACTTAGTCAAGTGCAAACTTGATAGCAGCAGCAGTAGTGGGACGAAGCCCAAGGAGAAGGAAGAAAATGCAGCTCTTGCATCAAAGGGGCAGCAAGAGCAGCGGAGAAAGAAGGACGTCTTGAAGATCAAGTGCTTTCGGTGTGGTGAATTTGGTCACTACGCTACACAATGTCCTCTCAAGAAGAAGGACAAGGACGAGAAGCATGATCTGAAGGCTGCATCTGCAAAGATCAAGGAGGAGGAGTTTCCCATGATTGCCCAGATACCTCCAGGGGAGAGATGGGGTGATCTAGAATTGTAAGTTCAAAAGAACTACTGATGAGCAGAATCCTTGAGGAGTCCACCTCTTGGATCAAAACCATGATATGGGAGCCCAAATCAAAAGTAGCAGGATGGACCAGGGTCAGTGGGTGCAGAGGAGTGTTGGAGTGACAATTGCAGTGGCTACGAGCGCCAGAGTTTGAACGACGCAGAGCAGTGTTGGCAGCAATGTAGTTGGCATTGTGTAGAGTCAGCAACAACACAGAGGTTTCAGAGGGTCAGTGCAGAGACTAGCAGCAGTCAAAACTCTAGCAACAGATGCATCATACGAAACACATGCTCAGTAATTTTGGATGTTTTTCCATTGCTGATGCAGTAGCAACAGTAAATGGAGAAGGTTGCAATGCAGATGCAGTGTTGGCAGTGACAGGGCCAGCAGTAGCACAAATGCAGAATTTACGAGGGTTGCAGTACAGATGCAATGTTGGCAGTGGCAGGGTCAACAGTAGTACAGATGCAACATTTGCGCATTAGCTGGTGGGCAACGATGTCAGGCATCAACAATGTAGAGGGTGATGTTCCAGAGTCAGGGTAATGCTTCAGCAAGTTGCATTACTAGAGCACATTCCTTGCTAAGAGGGAATGTTGATTTTTGGTAGCATCGAATGTACTCTAAGCCTCAAAATTTGCGGGGAGGCTAGGACACATGTATTCCACAATATCCAAAAATCGTTTTGGGAAATTCCACACAGAGACAGTTTTATTAAAATAATTAATTATTTTTAATGGGTGCCTAAGTCTAAACTTAGGAAATTAAAATAATTAAAGGTTATTAATCAAACTGAGGGTGAAACTTCTAGAAGAAGACAGAGATTGAGTCCAAATTATCTGAGCCATTGATTAGAATCTAATCTGGGTCGTTGATTACTCAATTGGAGGATTATAAAAAGGACTTCAATGGGAATTTGGAAACACATCGGGGAGAGATCAAGAGATCGAATTTCTCAGAGAGGGCAGCAGAAAAGTTGCTAGAGAGAAGATCGAAGTGAGTTCTTGCAGTAAGGGGCAGGGATAGTTCTGGTTGGAGAGTTTTCCTGATCCGGGAAATACATCGCAGAGGAGGCAGAGAGATATCCAAAAGAGGCAGCGCAGAGGCTACGCTGGGCAACGTAAGCTCACGCAGAGGCAGTGCAACACTTCAGAGGGAGTCTGAAATTCAGCTGGGAAGTAGAGTTCTTGAGCCAGAAGCTGCAGTGTGAGACGGGAGAGCCAGAGGAATGGAGCTCCAAGCAGTAGGAGATCCGAGAAGAGGTAACGCAGATCCCCAGAGAGGTTGACATAGAACTGTGTAGGTTGATGCAGTAACTGCACAAAGCCAGCGTGGGGCTAGCCATCTAGGGCCTGGATAAGTGTCGGATCACTAGTGATAATGTGAGATATTTCTCACTAATCTTCTGCCAGTTAGATTCTCTGCATTGGATAACCAGTAAGGCATTCAAAGATTGTATTCAAAAAACTATTGCTTAATAATACAAACCCTTAGATGCTGCATCGATTTTCCCGCATTGGGTTTTTCCGGGGACATTTGTCCAAAAATAATGGTGTCATGTGTTGTGTATTTCTTTCTTGCTCAGTTTCTTGTTTCCGCATTTAATTTAATTGGTGAAGGCTACAATGTATTAGTTTCGGTATTTGTTGTAGGATGCAATAAATAATTTGTTCAATAATTTAACAAATAGAAGAAACTTAATCAGTTGCTGCAGTAGAAATTTGGGTCTTCCAAATTTTCACACACTGATTCACCCCCTCTCAGTATTTCCAACATGCTATTTAGATGTTTTGCTTAATCTCATATAATTTCTTAGTGTTATAGCAAAAGAAGGGATCACCATAATTCTAATAAGTTCTTTCCAGATGAGACCTAAAATGTCAAGTTGTGTACTAATCAATCATATTCTCACATTGCCTTACATCACTCAAGAAAGGCATTCTTGTTACAAGTTGGGAGGTGGTGAGCGCAATTCATAATCTTTACTGGAAGATTTTATCGAATATATTGCCCCAAATGCAGAACCTCCTCTAAACATACTCTTATCTATGAAATTAGGAAGATCAACCAATTCTGGTTGAAAAACATTACTATTTAAATATGTTCTTTAGTGACATGTTTCATTTTTAGGAACGTAGAAATTCTCTGTAGATATTTGGATGGTTTCTTTATTGTATCTAGCATAGGCATAGAAATTATATACAAGGAAAATACTCGTGGATTGTATAAGAGGGCAGATTGGGTGAGACAATGCCCTTTGGGGGTTGTTTTATTATTTGTATCCACAGCAAGGAGAATATGATCTATTGTAATGAAATGCCCTGGTTATTCTCCCCATATCTTTGTGATATATGACTATGTACATCCTCTATTTATTTTTAACAAACTTTTGCTTTAAGGCCTTTTTAATATATGTGGATTCCATCTTTTTTGTGCTATGTTTTAAATTTTTTAACATGCTATTACAGCCATGTATTTTGGTTCTAGAAAACCAAGTGATTTCATCCTGGAAGCCTTGAGAATCCCTGTTGGGCTTCCTAGTTCCGTGGAAACCGTGAGGTAGAGACAACAGATGTGATAAAGATACTATGATAGTAGAGAGAACATAATGGGATTGCTAAAGATGTAACAACTCAAAGATGGTCTTGCCCATTGTTGCAAGTGCTCGAAGCACTTGCAAAGGGGTCGGAACGCTAATTTTAGAGGACACAAGGGAAAGATGTTGAGAGGAGTTGACGAGGATGCAACAAGTGATTCCAAAGATGCAAATGGAGATTGTCCAACTTAATACTGCAAATAGATGACTTGTAAAGATGGTTCAAAGGACAAGTTTTGTATGAGAATTGCTAGCTATGTTCCAAATTTTATATATTGAAGGGGAGTGTTGAAAACATCAATATTATTAAATCTATTTTTTAGTAGCATGATGTTACAGTTTTAAGAATGTGAAAATTTTGTTTTAAGGATTTGAAAATCTCCCCTAAAGACTCTATTGACAGAGGCATAGAAATTGATTGACAGAAAGGTTGGTGCATTAGGTTAGACAGGGAAGGATGGATAAGTGGGAATGCCCTTTGTGGGTTGCTTTTTTTTGGCTCTACTGTAATGAAATCTATTATCATTTTCTCATATCTATATCATGTATGATTATGTGCATAGTGAAATTCGCCTCTAGTTTTAGTACATGCTCATACTCTGTTTACATTTTTTAACAATTTTCCCCATGATAGAAAAGACAAACTTAAGATGGGTGCAAAATCACATCCACTGCTTAGCTCATAACAGATTAGCTCCAATGTCTACCAGTACATCAGAGCTTGACATTCTGAAATGAATTAGCTCTTCCAATCACACCAAAAAAATCAAAGCTCTAATATGCCACCAAAATGAAAAACTGACATCAACTGAGAAATTCCATTGTGAGGACTGAGAATTTGCATTGTGATGACATTTAAAGCGGTGTCACCCCTATTATTCATGTCTATCATAGGTCATAACCCTTAGTCCAAATATTTACATTGCTTGCCACTACAACTGTAAGCTCTAAAACACCATCTAGGTAAACAAATGGCCAACTTGTAACTTGAGAAAGTATAACAAAAGGAGAATATTAAACCAAAAGGAAGAATAATCATTCCTTGAACCAAGAATTAAAATAGATACACATGCAAGACTACAAGATCTCAATCCCTTTTTAAAAACAAAACAAAATGGCAAATGTGTAGCACAACCTATATAACAAATGTTAAATCTCATCGCAATAACAACATGCATGTCAAACTGCTACAATCATGGTAAGATGGAGGAGGTTATGTTAAATTCCCATGGAGATACATATACCATCATATATGCCATCCAAAAAGGCATATTAACAGTATGGATAGCAAACAAGAAATTGGCAAACACGACATTAAAATCCATAAGAATTTTGAAGGAACATTGCCCCATCTAGTATTTTTTTTGGTTCATTCTCTTCCTCTATGTGGAGGGTGGCCAACATGAGTAGTAACATCATCAGCAAAATTGAATTTAGTAAGGTCAAGTCATTTCTTCTATACATAAATATTCCTGACCAACCTCTTTGAATACAAATTTAAGCTGTATGCATAAGCAATAACGCTATGTAATGGTGTAAGGCATAAATCAGGTTTCTTTCTGACTAAAATGCTGAGATTTTGAAAAGGAGCTTTAGAATTCATGAAGAGGTATGAAACTCAGTTAAAAAAATATTGCCTTAGTACCGTAAATATAGATGAAAAACTAATAGAACATCAACCATGTGAAACAATGGTTATTACCAGAACAAAATCCCAGTTCAGTGAAAATCAATTTCTCGTGCAATATATAATTTACAGTGTTTATTACTATCCTTGATTCCCACGTGATATTATCCTTGCTTTCAAGACATTTCATACATCATCTTCTGAAAGACAAAAATGGAGAAATTAAATAAATATCAGGGAAAAAACCAGAAGAAGTCAACTGAAATACCTTTTCTAAGGGATTCTACTGGAAAATAAGTACACCTTGTTATGAGTGACATGTATATATTACATCAAGTTATTTTGTATTGCAGTAATAAATAAAAGAGATCCCATCCAGACAATGAACATAAATATGTTCTAATACATAGATGCCTATTATCAAGTTAGATATTTATTAAACCATTCTAGCATATCGACATGAGCTTCTTCAGCATTTTTTACGGCAACTTCATCATTCTCATCGTATCTTACAGTCCAACCATGAGCAACCCCAGGATAAATTTTGACAAAGCTATCTACCTGCAACAAGCAACAGGCTAAAGAGTTATCCAAATATGTTCATCTCACAACTCGGGGAAAGGAAAAAAGCATTTCCTGCAGAAAGGGAAAAAAGATAACGATAAATGTAATAAGTAAAAGCAATGTCTTTGATCGTATTGTAATGAACAATAATTCATTTAAGGGAAAATATCCACATAACAAGAATAATATGAAAGAGTCTATACAGATAAATAAATATAGAATTGGTAATGAATGAGTAAATACAATAGTATGTGACATTGTGTAGAAACAAACATTGAATAGACATGTTTAATGTTATTATTATAGAAAGAAAGAAAGAAAATTATTTTAATGTCCACGAGGCTAAAGATAGCCTATGAGACAGATTGCTTCTTCATCTGGTTCATGTATTCGTCCCTTTACCCATGAAGCCCCACGATAAATGCTCCCAGCTTCTCGACAAACCCCTCGCTAAATAGATTATCTCAAGAGCTAATTGTCAGAATATCTACATAACTTTCCCTGTTGTCTTTGAAGGCCTCGCATTCTAAAATGAAATGCTTTTCTGTTTCCACTTTTCCGAAAGAATAAAAAATACATACTCTTTCCTCCCACACTTCTTTTGGCCTTTTCTAGCATCCTATTTCACAATGGAGTTGATGAGAATTAGTCCTTAACTGAGCAATAAGAATTTTGGCTCTCCAAGAAATATTGGCCTCTATGTACGCTTTTTGTTGATGATTATGAGTGGGATTAAACACTTCAATATAGTACTTTTTCTTTCTCCCTAGCTCCTTATCCCAAGTACACTTGTGGAACTTATCCATAACAAAAGTTTTTATCTCTTTACTGTTTATGGGACACGTGTTCAAGCAAATACCCCATTTACTAAACCATTTGTTATTTTGCTGCATCCAAGTCTTTTTTCTTTTGCACAATATGTCATTAAAGACAAACTTAGGCCATCTTCCCTCTTTCATTTGCTCAATTTTTTTTAAATACCTTATGACTCGCACCATAGCAATTGCTTCAATAGGAGCAGCCCCTGTTTCACTTAACAAAATAGCATAAAGAACTACACTTTTAATTTTGAATTTTTTTGTAATCAAATGCTTCTGAATTTTCTCAATTTGTTTCCACTGCATGTCGGATGTACTGCTGGCCCACAATTCACAACCATAGAGAATCATTAGAATCACTAGAAGCCCAAAAAGAGTTTGAGTGGTTTTCCAATCCCATAACTCTGCCTCTCTACACCTATTTTGAAAAGCATAAAATGCTTTCCAAACCCCCAAAGTTCTTTTCTTTCTACAACAATCCTAGCTTAGATTTTTGTTGAAGTCATTCTGAGGTATTTGTAATCCGCAACTTCTTCCAAAATGCTACCTTCAAAGTAGAATTTATGCTGGTTATGTTTTCTATTTTTAGAGAAAACCACTACTTCCGTTTTGCTAATATTGACTTGCATGCCCACCCTTCTACAAAAATGCTCAAGCGATAGTAAGTGCTCTTGCAAACCAAGAACAGATTTAGCAATTAGAATAAGGTCATTTTCATACAAAAGAAGCCGTATAACAAACTTTCCCAAATAGATACCATCACCCCCTTGCGAATTTAACCACTCAAGCTTGTCGATATATAAACCAAAAAGGGTAGGAGACAGTTGGCAACCTTACTTGACCGCGATATCGCTTCTAAAACTTTCAGAAATGCCTGCTGAAGTTCTAATCTTGACTTTCACCTCTTCATATAGCATATGCACAACTGCTCTCAAATGTTTAGGGACCCCAAGTTCCTCCATTATGTGCCAAAGCTTATTTCTAGGAACTATGTCAAACGCTTTTCTGAAATCAACAAATCAACAAAAGACTTCTTCCTTTTTCTCTCAAACTTTTTCAATGATGTGCCTTAAAGTTATACAATGATCCACTGTGGAATGTTTAGGTCTAAAACCTTCTTTCCCTTCAGCACACTTATCTCTTTCTTCTGCTCACTTGCTGATTTTATTTTCTAACATGCTTCCAAATAATTTTGCAAACAAAGGGTTTATCATTATGGTCCTATAATTGGAGGGATTATTGACGTCACTACTCTTGAAAAGAGGTATTGCCAGACTAGTTGCCTAATCTGTTGGGAACCCCTATTGTATGATGTTGTTGAAATTTTTTGTAATGTGAGGTGCAAGAATCTTTGAGCCCCACTTTAGATACTCTTCTTGGAGTTCAGCTAAGTGTTTTGCTTTTCCAACACCCAACTTCTTGATACCCATCTCTACCAGCTGCACCGTGAAGAGTTTGGTATCAGTGTTGACCAAGGGGGGAGGGTCAACCTTGGGATCCTGCTCATAGAGTTGTCTTGCATAGTCAAACCATTTAGAAGTTGTAATACTATTTTCAGTTTGCATCTTTCTCGGTTGGAGCTCCTTCCAAAATAATTTGGGATTATTTTTCCCAAGGAATATTAGTTCTTCCCTCCTTGAAACCATGAAATCGACCTTTTTCTTTCTTAATATCTTCTTGTAAGCTTTGAGCTTTATGTTATCCTTGTTTCAATCTTTCCACATTCTCCTTGCCTTTTTTGCATTCCTCGTCAAACCAAGCATTAACTGGAAAGCAATTTGTTTCAGACTTCTTAATTTTTTCTCTTTTGCACGCTACAAGTGCGCTTTGAATTAAATGTGTTAATTCGTGACTATGAAGGTTGTGAATTGAGATTTTCTCCTTCTCGAAGAGCCTCTCTAGCGTCATTTTGAAGGTATTACAATTTTTTGGAGTCAAAAGAATTCTGCCCTTTGGGAGATTTTGTTGAACACACAGAGTTTTTGACTCTAATTGCTTTTTCCTATTCCAAGAAAAACTTAAATAAATTGGCTTGTGAATTGATTTTAAGTCCCAAAGCTGATCTCCAATAAAAAATTCCTCCATTTTCTCACACAAACCATGCGAGCAAATTACATAATCTACTACACTTGCTCCATTGTAAGTATTGCAAGTGAAATTACCAAACTTTGCCCATCTAGTCAAGCCATTACAAATGACTAAATCGAAGGCCCCACATAGAGTAAGCAATTGTTCACCAAAGAGATTGCAGCCCTTGTCCTCTGAAATTCTTTCCCACTGATGATTACTCTCTTCTATAAGCCAAATAGGGTCACAATCTTCTTTACAACAAAGAATGCTAGCTTGCTCACTTGTAGTCCTAGCATTGAAATCACCCACTATAAGGACTTCACCTAGTTGAGAATATGTTGCAATATTTTCTTTTAAGGCTGCAAAGGGATCTTTGTGGTCAAGCCCTCTACTTTTGTAGATTTTTGAAACTTGTGGCGCAAAATAGCATGCTGCAATTCTGATGTGATTTCCATTTTCTGATATTTTAAACCAAATGAATTGTTTATTTGAGTCTTCTTTTTCTAACTGAATGAGATGACCTTCTTTTTCCCTCACTAATACCATGATACCCCATGTCCTTTGCCATTCCCTGTTGCCTTGTTCCACACTACCATCTTCCAATATCCTTCAAACAAAGGTGTCTTGCACCCTTCATGCTCATGTGTTTCTATGAGGCAAATTATGTCTCTATCTTCTGCAATAGACCCTAACCAAGGTCCTCGCCTCCATGGGTAACCTTTGTAGTTCCAACAAACTAATCTTAAGGAAACCTGGGTATGACTTGATTGCTATTTATTTTGACATGCAAGACTCATAGTTGAGTCTTTGTCCTTGCTTTCCCATACAGACCTTGCTTCCCGATTTCCTGTTGAAGAGTTTGTTACATTGCCTTCCCTTTCGAGGATGTTTTTTCCTCGGCATAAAAAACTCGTCTTCACTCTTGCATGTAATGTTTTCCCTTAATGCTATGTTCTTGAGGTATCATGGTCAAAGAAACAAGGCAGTACCATCTTCGAAGTGCTAAGCATAATTTTCATATTGTTGAAAGGTCACTCCACCTTAGTTCAATCTTTTGTGGAACGATGTTTATAGGGTTCATGGATAGAATTTTTATATTGTGATTCCAAGAATCATTGTTATTTGAGATTGAATTACATTAGAACTTATCTTCTTCGGCATATAGGTCGAATATTTTCTTTATTTAGAGCAATGTTGATACATTCGTTGGTTAAAATGCCAGTTCTTTTGATTAGGATGTAAAAAAGGTTTTATTGTAACTTGATTTTTCTTTATCATAATTTTTAGTTTCTTGATTCACTTTTGGTATTGTTATCGCAAAATCTAGCAAAACTAGTGCAAAGCCTCACCAAGCAGTGTAGGCTTTATGGCAACAAAGAGATTAGCCACCACTTTCACCTTTGTGGCCTCTCTCCTGTTGTTTTGTGGTTTGGATATTATCCCCACAAGGAAGGCCTCCTTGGCAAGACTTAGAGGTAAGATCACCAGGGTTTCAAGCCAAATGGTTCTCTAAGGAGCTTGCAAAGAAATCACCTAGAAATGTCTTCAATAAAGGAGGGTTCAAGGGTGATAAGTGTTTAATGGTTATGGGAGTAGGCATCGGCAAAGCCTTGAAGGCTAAGATAATAGTTAAAAATATTCAAGTATACTTTCCACCAACCCCAATAAGTTAGAGAAAAGTTGTTACAAACTAAGATTTACAACATGCAATACTAAGTTACCTGATACGTCTTTGGCCCCCCCTCATGTCATGTATTTCTCATGTTGGACATGACACATGCGTGACGCATGTCTAACACAAGTTTGACTCGTGTCAAATATGAGCCCTACTCGTGTCCCGAAATTCAGACATGTGCCAGTCATAAAGAAGCCCTCGACTTCTTAAAATCTATTTTTTGCCTCATTTTCACACAGTTCAATCACAAGTTTGGAGCTATCAAAGGTTTTAGACTGTAGTAAAGGGTGATTGGGCAGTGTTAGAAGGGATTTCAAGTGTTGGGAAGTGGATTTGTCTAGGCTCTACTAATGCTAAGTAATTAATGGCAATGTTAAATTTCTAAAGTAAAAGCATGAAAATGAAATTAATTGTTTCAGGAAGTTTGAGAGTGGTTCCAATCTCATTGGATTTCATATGGAGAAAATAGAATTTTAGATCCCACTCAAAATCCAACAAACTTAAAACATTTTAGAATTTTAGGATTTGGGGGATTGCAACATTTCCATTTGATTATGTCATGTATGAGGGTATGCAACTAGCATTCAATCAAGAGAACCAAGCCCTTTGTAGACCTCGACGTTGGTGGCAGTGATTGTTGAACTCCTCTATCATGACCCTAGTTTTTAATGTACCATCACTCAAATCAAATCTTGATTCCACATGTTAAGCTTTTTCTATCTTATTTTAATTCTTGGAGGGTGATATTGATGATGAGGATTCCGATATACTAATTTTGATGATATGTAGTGTTACCCTTCTGTTAATAGGGGTACATAGGCTTTTACCCATGCATTATTCACCAACATCGTAAACACAAGGTCATAGGCCAAAGGCACGTAAAACCCATGTGAGGCCCTCTGTGCCTTATTAGTTTGAGTCTGTATCGATTGTTTTTGGTCGGACCATGCCCGTACCTTGAAAGCTTCAATTAGGCAATCTCATCCTTGATCAGATTGGAGGATCTTGGGAGGTTTCTCATGAGGACTCACGGTTTCATGGGAGCATGCATTTTGTAGGGGTGATCACCAATGTATTGGCTAATCCATCCTGCGTCAAGGTGCACTTGTCATTCCACATCGTTAGTGTCTATAGAGTTTGTAGGTGACCTTGGCCTTGGTGCAATATTACTCATGACAACTCTCACATCATAGCAGTGTCTTGTGACAACTTTCATGTTTCCCAAGGCAGTTCAAGATTCCCAATGCAAAATGGTCCAAGTGGTCAAAAAATCAACCCATGCTCAAATTGTAGAGGATGCCATGTTACATGGAAATTTTCCAATCAAAGCCTCTGGAGAAAACTTATTGCTTGGTCATACTTGGTCAAAGCTAGTTGTTAAGTCAAACATAGCCATTGGAAGGGGGTCTATTAGCAGTTATAACCTCCTTGGACTGAAAAAGTGAGATGATGGACCACAAATCTAGCAGTTGGAAACAACGTACCTTTGAAAGACCTAGTCGACCTCACCAAGTCAATTTGTGACCCTCTTTGTGGACAAATCAAGTAGCATGTGAACCAAGGAAGCTAGAAGTTGGAGGATTTTGGTACTATTTTGCTTTTGGACCATTGATGACCATTTTCAAAAGGAAGTTGTGGCCTCTCTCAGGATTATCCCCACAAGGGAGGCCTCCTTGGCAAGACTTAGAGGTAAGATCACTAGGGTTTCAAGCCAAATGGCTCTCTAACGAGCTTGCAAAGAAATCACCTAGAAATGTGTTCAATAAAGGAGGGTTCAAGGGTGATAAGTGTTTAATGGTTATGGGAGTATGCATCGGCAAAGCCTTGAAGGCTAAGATAATAGTTAAAAATATTCAAGTATGCTTTCCACCAACCCCAATAAGGTAGAGAAAAGTTGTTACAAACTAAGATTTTTATCGTATGCATATTTACAACATGCAATACTAAGTTACCTGATATGTCTTTGGCCCCCCCTCATGTCATGTATTTCACATGTTGGACATGACACGTGCATGACACATGTCTAACACGAGTTTGACTCGTGTCAAATATGAGCCCTACTCGCGTCCCAAAATTCAGACAAGTGTCCAGTGATAAAGAAGCCCGCGACTTCTTAAAATCAATTTTTTGCCTCATTTTCACACAATTTAATCAAAAGTTTGGAGCTATCAGAGGTTTTAGACTGTAGCTAAGGGTGATTGAGTAGTGTTAGAAGGGATTTCAAGTGTTGGGAAGTGGATTTGTCCAGGCCCTACTAATGCTACATATTTAATGGTAATGTTAAATTTCTAAAGTAAAAGGATGAAAATGAAATTAATTGTTTCAAGATGTTTGAGAGTGGTTCCAATCTCATTGGATTTCATATGGAGAAAATAGAATTTTAGATCCCACTCAAAATCCAACAGACTTAAAACTTTTCAGAATTTTAGAATTTGGGGGATTGCAACATTTCCATTGATTATGTCATGTATGAGTGTATGCAACTAGCATTCAATCAAGAGCACCAAGCCCTTTGTATACCTCGAAGTTGGTGGCAGTGATTGTTGAACTCCTTTATCATGGCCCTAGTTTTTAATATACCATCACTCAAATCAAATCTCGATTTCACATGTTAAACTTTTTCTATCTTATTTTAATGCTTAGAGGGTGATATTGATGATGAGGATCCCGATATAGACTAATTTTGATGATATGTAGTGTTACCCTTCTGTCAATAGGGGTACATAGGATTTTACCCACGTATCATTCACCAACATCGTAAACACTAGGTCACAAGCTAAAGCCATGTAAAACCCATGTGAGGCCCTCTGTGCCTTATTAGTTTGAGTCTGTATCGATTGTTTTTGGTCGGACCATGCCCCGTAACTTGAAAGCTTCATCTAGGAAATCTTGTCCTTGATCAGATTGGAGGATCTTGGGAGGTTTCTCATGAGGACTCACGGTTTCATGGGAGCATGCATTTTGTAGGGGTGATCACCAATGTATGGGCTAATCCATCCTACGTCAAGGTGCACTTGTCATTAAACATCGTTAGTGTCTATAGAGTTTGTAGGTGACCTTGGCCTTGGTGCAATATTACTCATGACAACTCTCACAACATAGCAATGTCTTGTGACAACTTTCATGTTTCCCAAGGCAGTTCAAGATTCCCAATGCAAAATGGTCCAAGTGGTCAAAAAATCAACCCATGCTCAAATTGTAGAGGATGCCATGTTACATGGAAATTTTCCAATCAAAGCCTCTGGAGAAAATTTATGGCTTGGTCATACTTGGTCAAAGCTAGTTGTTAAGTCAAACATAGCCATTGGAAGGGGGTCTATTAGCCGTTATAACCTCCTTGGATTGAAAAAGTCATATGATGGACCAAAAATCTAGCAGTTGGAAACAACGTACCTTTGAAAGACCTAGTCGACCTCGCCAAGTCAATTTGCAACCCTCTTTGTGGACAAATCAAGTAGCATGTGGACCAAGGAAACTAGACGTTGGAGGATTTTGGTACTATTTTGCTTTTGGACCATTGAAGACCATTTTCAAAAGGAAGTCGTGGCCTCTCTCAGGATTCTTGGACCAATTCGACCCCCTTGGGGATTTACTATATTTATTTTGTAATATTTTATGAGATTAAAATTTGTTAACCCTTGTATTGTGGAAGACTAGCAATATTTTTAATAAGGAGAGTCAACTAGTCATTAGAGATTTTTCAATAAAAGGCTTGGCTCTCCTCAATTGTAATCTTTGGTGTTCACTTGAGACAAGTGTTCTCTAATAAAATCTATTTGCAAACTCTTGTACACTTTGTATAATTGTGGAGTGGTTTTTATTAATGTTCTTTTTCTTTCTATCGCTATTGGGCATTATTTTTATCTAATTCCATCTTGTTAATAATTAAATTTATCCTAAGACTAATGTTCCCCGCCATTGAAGAGCTAGTATGGTACATGGAAGCAAACAACTAGGGCTTCTTACTTGTTTGTTTTCATTTAGCAGGTGAATCGATCCAAGGATTTTAGACTACTTCAAAAGGGGGCTTTGCTATTCCAAAGATTTTGTATTTTCCCACACACAAAGGATAAAGGTTGGAGATGCGACAAAGATAGGGTCACTCCTAAGAAAGATTGAAAGTTGCAAGGTGAATTAAGCTATAGTGGAGACGATTGCTAGAAGGACCAAGCCCACACTCTAAACAAGAACTGGGCATAGCAACTTACATGGACATCTACTTCACACTCAGACAAAAGGCGAGACTCCAGGACATAGGTAAAACTTCAACAACCAAAAAATCCAAAAAATATTAGATTCTCCTTTTTATTTTCTGCAGTTAGTGTAGGATTTGCCTGTTGGTTTTTGTTTTTATATCAATTTACAGTAGGCTATTTATTGGAGAAAATTAACTAAGTTGTTAGATCTAAACCCCACTTTGATACAAGTTCCTATTGATTTCATTTTACACTTGTATCTAGCCTTGTGGTTGCATATCTGCAGGTTGCGAGGTCTTTCTGCTTCTTGAACCTGCATTTTCAGCCACCAAAAACAAGTTTTATAGGCCTAAAGTGAGTCTATTACACTATAACTTGGTATTTTCAGCTCTAAATTACCTTATAATCACAATTTTTATATTAGAGTTGATTTTTCTTCATTTTCCAACTGTTGAAATCAATAATTAATTTTTTGGAAAATTTATGGGTTAATAAGCATAACCCAAAAATCTGAAAACCATACATTGTTAGTCTAAATTTAGTAGAGGGAAAGAATCCAAAGCCTCTATAATCACCCTCTAGCCATTTTGCGCTTTAGGATAACTCCTTAGAGGTGTTTTTCATATAATGGATTGGTTGATTAAACAAAATAGGTTGTTGTCCCTGCAATTTTACACAGGTTTTACAAGTTGTCATTAAGGAAAGCAAGCTATTTTCACTTGTAACTCAACCAATCATCAAAATTGATAAACAATTACATTTTTTTGATATATAAATTTAGTAGATCCATAGGTCACATCCCATATCTTTGAGTTGTTTTGGCTACTAACATTTGTTGATAGAAATCTGGATAGTTTTTAGCACTATTTTTATGCAGGATAACAGACAGATTAAGAACACCTCCACCCTATCGGCTCCATCTAAGGAACTAGACATAAACCGAAATTGTTGAGGGATATTTAGGGACTCCTTCCTTGGCTTTTTAGGGGGTGCTGGGCCTAAATAGTGGGGACTTGAGCCGAGGTGACAGTGGGTCCCTGCCCTGTGGGTGGCAGGTTGCCCATCTATCAAGGTTGCCATGAGCTTAGCAACCCTGTTAAAAAGATCGATAACATTTTTCGGCATCGTTGTCGGAGAGGTCTTTCAACCTGGTTTCATATGACATTGATCCACTTGGGTAATACTTTATTTTCTTCTTGTGTATTTTGATGGAATTATTGTAAAGGACTAATTTGCATGATCTCATCTGGTGACTCCAACTAGGGGTGTTTCAACCAATGTTACTAGACTCAGAATCGGCAATAAATCGACGAGGCAAAAGAGCGAAGAGTTTTAATCGGATTGAGAAAAAATCGGTGAATTCAATAATTTAAGATATACACATATATTGAATTAAAAAATATATATATTTTTCATTGATATTCAATAAAGCCATGTCCAAACTATGCATAATATCAATAGATGTCCAAAATATCATGAATGAATAACTATCTCATATATGAATAACCCTTTGCCATGGTCTGCCTCTTCATCTGGTCTTGATGATGAACCACACTTGTTGGTTCGAAACGTGTCGGCCAAAAATTTCTCGTATGTGATTTCTACCGAAAGACTTTGCTTATCTCATATATGTTATGAGTCCAAACATGATCCAAAGTACTAGGTCTTGACTCCTAACCTGTGACTACTTCGAACCAAAAGCATCTGCTTCTAAAAGTTTATAAAATAATGCATACTAATTAGTAAAAAAGCAGTAACTGAAATCTCTTGATTGCTACTAAAATGATACGATAATGGTTTGCTACTGAAATCTCTGACCAAGCACACGCTGAAACTATAATGGAGCACACTGCACACTATGCCTCTATTACACTGCGACTCTATTACGTGGAGTAAATTGAAACTGAAACCATGCCTCTATTACCTTCTCGACGTATGAGTTATAGGCCTCAGAAGTGAGAAAAGTCAATTACAGACTGACTTTTAATTTTTAACCTAACTAAACTACACAACAAAAAATGCAGGAACCCTAAAAGATAAAACCGTGCCCCTCGAGTTGATGGTTTAAAATCACCTCAGTCACCTAAATCTCAATTAATCGGTGAGTCGCAAGTGAAACTCGCGTTGACCACGAATCAAACACGGTCAATGCGAGTTTGACTCGCCCATAGTTGAATCGGATCGTTTGAGGGAAGAGCAGAGTTTGACTCATGATTAATCGCGAGTGAATGGAGATTCATGTTTCACTGGTTTCAACTAAACCCAAACAAAAAAAAAGGTACACAACAAGGTCATCAACCCAAGGTGAGTTAGTTTTCATTCCCAAACCTGAGTTATTTTATCAAAGAAGAAAAGTTAAATCTAAGAATAGGGAACAAAATTTAATCGCATATAATTTTTCTTTACTTAGAGAATTCTTTGAAAATCAAGGGTCCTTAGTTCTAAATACATCTCAGTAGAACACATCTCACAATAATTAAATGGATTTACCTTGGTTAATTGATTTATATAAACCATTGGATTTAACTCAAATAGCAAGTCAACCCCATGACCTCCCCAACAATCTTAATAAACTACCAATTTTTAAGGGTGGTCATTTGGTTTCCGCACATGATTTTTGGGAATCTTTCCCTAGAATGATGGAAGGACTAAAGGTGCAACATGAAGATGTATCTTTGAAATGCTTTTTTCTTGCTCTGAATGGTGATGTTGCTAAATGGTTTGCTAGTTTACCTGATAATAGCATTAGTGGCTTTGAACAAATTAAGACCAAGTTTTTTAAAAAATGGTCTAAAACAAAAGATCCCGAATTTTTGTTGAATGCATTACATGAAATTAAAAGAAGAGAAAATAAGAATATTCACGAACTCAATGTTAAGTTTGATAAGGTGATTCAAGACATACCTCGATATTGTAGACCTCCATAAAAGGACCTACTAACTTATCACCTCCAAGCTTTTAAAGGAATTTTTGCTATTGACTTAAATCTCACTAAACCATATTCTATTAATGCTACTAAAACTAGTGCAAAGAACATAGATGAAGTTGGACTCTAGCAAATAGCCAAACATGCCAACACTTTTAGAAACTAAAGGCAAATAGCAAACCATTGCATCTGAGAATAAAGGCAAACCTTCAACATCCAACTCAGATGACTCTATGTCACAATTAACACACCAAATTAAAGAATTGTAGTTGTCCATGAGGGAAATGATGTAAAGCCATCAAGCTGTCCAAAACAAAGTAGTTCAAATGGAGCGTGGTCAACAATCCTTTCAACCAAGAAATAGTTTCCCTCCTAAGAATGTCCTTAAACCTCCATACCAAGGTCATAAACCTCATAATCCTTTGAAGTCTAAAAGCACCCTTGAGCACTTTAGTCATATTTTGTGTAGGGTGCGTGATACCTTCCACTCTGAGTTTACTTGCTAGGCTTTTGCAGAGGCATACAATGCAGGCAATACCAAAGGGTTCAGTTTCCCGGACACATGCACTTTATCATTTTTTTAGGGTATTGGTGGATTGTTTGATAAACTTGACCCTAGGGAAAGTGAGCCTCAAGTGGATAAGGCTACTAGATTGTTCGGTAGGATCCTTTCCAATGATCAGCTTAAACAAATGTATGTCAAAGTTTTAGGGAAAATTTATCAACTCAAATGTAAGGAATCATCCTATCTGAACCCAAACCTAGCTCAAACTCTTGGTCAATCATCCGGTTAAGCATCCTCTTCTTCTAAAAAGATAGTGGACATTCCCAAGTCTTTAGAGTCCACTGAATTGGATGTAGATCTCCCTAGATGGGAAAATAATGCTAAAGTGTCTATCCCTTTGATTAAAGTTCTCAAGATCCCTACCTTTAGAAGTCAAATAGGGAAGTCCTTACGTTTTGATTCTTGAAGAGCCAAGAGTCGAAGAAGTGATTCAAAACCCCATCTTTACCGATCAAAGTGAGGATCCCCCTTTGTTTCTCACATTTACCATGTTTAATAAACCTAGCAACAATCCCTTGAATGAGCCATTCCTAGTGTCACTAATTGTAACTGATTGGATCCTTTATGATTACATGATGGATTCAAGGGTTGCGGTAAATGTCATGAGCTTATAGGTGGCCAAGAGGATGGGAGTTAGAACTTCATGACCTTACAAGAATATATGTTCTTTCGACTCTCCTGAGATCCCATCCATCAAGTTGATTAACGATTTACAAGTCCACCTCGCAGCACATCCCGATGTATTCTTGAGTATGGGTATTGTGGTGTTCGATGTGCCTCCGACTTGGGGAATATTTTTGTCATGAAAGTGGATGGCAGACGTAGATGGCACAATTCAAATCGATATATCTTACTATTTACATCACTCTACCTACCCCTAACAGTGAGTCTGGGAGGTTATACAATGAATCCTATAGAATGAACCTGTAATATTCCTAATTAGCCATGGCTAATTGGAATATTCGATTTTGCCCAATTTTTTCCTTCTATAGTTATTTATAAATAAAAAGTGAGGATGGGGGACATAACTCACTTTAAGAACAAGAAGTCACTTCCTAGTAGCACAACGTTGTGACTTAAGGAGGAGCCAAGGGGGCCAAAGGGGGACGCAGAAATGGAGCCCACGCAGACACATGGAGGGACTGCGCAGGAGGGAAGAACACATGGCAAGAGGGGAATCACGCAAGAGAAGGTGAGCCTAGGGATTGTGAGAGGCAGAGGCTATAAAATGGAGAGGAGCCCCCTCATTTTGGATCATTCAGTTATGTGCATTTTTGAGCTAGTCATTTCGACTTCTGAGCACGCTGGCTGTTTAGCTAGTTTGCAACACTGTTTAGTGCATTGAGTGTCTCCGTTCGGAGATCTCACCCTTAGCCCCAGGGCAATTCGAGTACCTGCTCGGCAAGGTATTTCCTTTGGCATTTCAACAGTAGTTTTATCAGCATTCCAGCAGCAGTCTCAACAACGTTTTGGAGGACTGCGCAGCACTGGGAGAGGGACAGAGTTCTTTCTGGCAGTAGTGTTGGATTGGGGTTTTTGCAGGAGGATTCATGCTGGGTGATTGAGCAGGGGACCAACACTTGCCTATTGGAGGATTTTTGGTATAGTTTCAGCTGGAGTTTAGAGGGGTTTCCTTCAGTGGCAGCGCAGAGCACTGAGGAACTGCGCAGAACCCCAAGGGGGTGATTTTCGGGGGTTGGCTATTCTAGGAGAGCTTTTTGGGTTTTTGGAGTAGAGCCCGATTCCAGAGTTTCAGCATTTTCCAAGGAGGGGAGCAGCCCCAAATCATTATTCGTTTCCTAGCAGCAGCAGCAGCATGGCAGTTCTCCAGCAGCATCCACGCAGAGAGGCCATTCCTTATTATTCTAAGAGTATTTCTTCACTTGCCTTGTGCAAGTCGAGGTGCCATCTGTCTGATCACCTCTTGTACTCATTTTATTGCTCAGTATAATAAAATGGCTTAGCATTTCTCGCTGCATTTCTTGTGTATCTGCTTATATTTCCTGTTTACATTATTATATGTTGTTCGACTGTTATTTTGTCATTTCTGGGTTATTATATCATTTGCACATATTTGGTTGGAGTTTTTGCCGGGGTTTGAGGATTATTTCGGGTTAGGGATATTACAGTGGTATCAGAGCATAGATCTGGCTCAACCTGTGGAGCTAGCAATCTATGACACCAGGGGAAAAACCCTACATTTGTTACAGAGGTAGGAGGTACAGAGACACTGGACGTAGGTTGGAGAATACCTACGGGGAGGGAGACTATGTTCCTGTGGTGGACGCAGAACAGGAGGAGCCTGTGGTAGACGCAGAATAGAGAGAGCCAGTAGTGGACACAGAACAGAGAGAGCCAGTAGTGGACACAGAACAGATGGCAGACGAGGACGGGAAGAGATTTGCGGATATGCTCCTCAAATCAGTGCAGGATCTGTCGAGGCAGATTGAGGTGATGGCGTAGAGATTCATGGTAGTAGAGGCCAGACAGCGTGAGAGCCCACGAGTTTTTCAGATTGGTGAGGGATCAGGTGCATCCCATCATTTGCCAGAGCAGTGTGATACTGCGCAGCAGGTGGCCTCGCATGCCCCTACACGCTCTACCATGCCCACGTTCTTAGGAGCAGACACAGGGGTCGGAGCCCAGCAGGAGGCAGAGCCCGGCCATATGGGCGATTATTTTGCAGAGTACCAGGCATATGGGCAGGAGTTCAGGGATGCTCTTTCATTCAGAGACTTTGTTCAGCTCCAGCAGGATAGTAGGCCCCACGACCATCACAGAGGGAACCGGCATTACCATGATGGTGACAACCACCGTGCAGCAAGTAGATTCCACTTGCCTATGTTTGATGGTTCATCAAACAGTTCGGCGAAGTCTTGGGTGGAGAAGCTGGACATTTATTTCCAGCTCAACCAGATGTCAGAGGCAGAGGCCATCAAGGTGGCAACATTGCATTTGGATGGCGAGGCCCAGGATTGGTGGTTTCACGAGATGGTTACACTCGGGCACTCTATAGTGACGACATATGCAGAGTTTACCAGGAGATTGATGGAGCGATTTGATCGGAGAGATCCAAAGCAACATTTTGTTGAGCTGACGAGGCTCAAACAGACAAGGAGCCCAGAGACCTACATTGCAGATTTCTTGAGGGTCTCCATGATGGTGCCAGACCTATCCATGGCACGGAGGGTCTATATGTATGTTGAGGGGTTAGCAGAGCCACTTCGGGGTCTAGTCCGATCCACTAGACCAGCCATGCTCCAGGATGCTATCAGCAGGACCCGGGACTTACAGGATGTCTTACCCAGGGCCCGAACACCTTACCCCCAGAGACAGACTTTTCAGTCTAAGGGGAAGGATGTGAGGATTCCTCCTCCAAAGGGGAATCCAGGAGGAGTACAGCTTGACGACAATGCCAGGAGGGAGCTGAAGAAGAAGCGGTTGTGCTTCACCTGCCAGGAGCTGTGGGCACCAGGACATAGATGTGCTGCTGGCAAAGCACATTTTATTGAGGTCTTCTCCGAGAGCAGTGGAGAAGAGGATGACGAGGAGGATGTGGAGGTAGGAGATAGCCATGCCATATAGGGACCTTTACCACCTCCACCACGAGCAGCAGGTGGTGCATCTTTTGCACCCACCGGAGGGGCCCTTGCAGCGTTGCAAGGAGTTCCCAAGTATCTGACGCTACGCGTACGAGGGACAGTACGTGGCCAGCGCGTATCGGTTTTGGTTGACAGTGGGGCAACCCACAACTTCATCGATGCACAGATGGTTGAGCGGAGAGGTATTCAGACAGAGAGCTTCGATGGGTTTTCAGTCTTGGTCCCAGGAGATCAGAGCATGACATGTGCTCGTTATGTTCTAGAGCTTTCAGTGACGATGGGCACCTACACATTGACTGACCACTTTTTCATGGTCGATATCCCGGACACCAACATGATACTGGATGTTCAATGGCTTATCACTCTAGGGAAGGTCACGACAGATTGGAAGACCTTAGAGATGGAGTGGGACGATGAGAAGACAGGGAGGCATGAGAAGATATGGGGACAACACACATATCCGCCTCAGACTGTGTCGGCTCATCAGATGGAGGCAATCTTTTGGAAGGGAGACATAGAGTGGGCAGTGGAGCTGCGTGCATTAGAGGCAGGGACTACAGGGCAGACGATACATCCACAGATCCAGCCCATCCTAGATCGGTATGCCATAGTGTTTGGAGAGATTCCACTAGGACAGCCATCGGATCGGGGGTTTGAGCACACTATCAAGCTTAAGCAGGGCATCTAGGCAGTGATCACCACCCCCTATAGGCACCCCAAGGCCTGTCGGGACGAGATTGAGCGGGCTATCCAGGAGTTGCTGGCTCTTGGGCACATTCGACCGAGCACGAGTCCTTTTGCTTCTTCTGTGGTGTTGGTGAAGAAGAAGGACGGTACATTAAGGATGTGCATTGACTACAGGGCCCTGAACAAGAAGACCCTGAAGAACAGGTACCCCATACCCAGGATCGATGAGTTGATGGACGAGTTGAGGGGAGCACGATTCTTCTCAAAGATTGATTTGAGATCTGGGTACCATCAGATTCGCGTGAGGGAGCAGGACATTCCCAAGACCGCCTTCAAGTGTCACTATGGGCACTTTGAGTTCTTGGTGATGCCTTTTGGGTTAACCAATGCCCCCGCTACATTTCAGTCCTGCATGAATCACATCTTCCGTAGTCACCTAAGGAAGTTTTTGTTGGTATTCTTTGATGACATTCTCATTTACAACAGGACTTGGGAGGAGCATCTCCAACACATTGAGACGGTATTGCGTATCTTATAGGAGCAGCAGTTCTATGCCAAACTCTCCAAGTGTGAGTTTGGGTTGACGGAGATGTTGTATCTGGGACACATCATAGGAGTGGACGGAGTGAGAGTCCACGGGGAGAAGATCAGGGCCATCAGAGAATGGCCGGAGCCAAGAAATGTGACGGAACTTCGAGGATTCATTGGCATTTGTACTTACTACCGGAAGTTCGTCAAAGGTTTCTCACATCTTGCTGCATTCCTGACAGATTTGACGAGGAAGGGGGCATTCAGTTGGTCAGATACAGCGCAATGAGCCTTTGATAGGCTCAAGGAGGTTATGAGTAGCTGCCCAATGCTTGCGTTGCCAGATTTTACGCAGCCTTTTGTTTTGGAGTGTGATGCGTCGGGAGAGGGGATCAGCGCAATGTTGATGCAGGGAGGTCACCCTATAGCCTTTGAGAGTTGGAAGCTCCTTCCGCACGAGAGGTTGTATTTTATAAACGACAAGGAGATGTTGGCCATCATGCATGCATTGGCTAAGTACCGACAGTATCTGGTGGGTAACAGGTTCAGGGTGAGGACTGATCACAACAGCCTCAAGTTCTTTTTGGAGTAGAAGTAGCTACAGGAGAGGCAGCAGAAGTGGATCAGCAAGATCCAAGCATATGACTTTAACACTGAGTATGTCAAGGGTAAGAACAACGTGGTAGCAGATGCCCTTTCATGTAGACCAGCCACGTTGTCTCTTATGAGATTGGATACAGACTGGAGGGCTCGACTCTCAGTAGAGTACTCCAAGGACAGGTTTGCATGTGAGGTTCTGGATGGGCAGGTGGGAGATGACAGGTACAGGGTGGTCGATGAGATCATCTATTACAGGGACCGGATCTTCTTGACTGAGGGGTCTTAGCTCAAGAAGAAGATACTCCAGGCATCGCATGATTCACCGTTGGCAGGGCATCAGGGGTTTACCAAAACCTACAGGGCCATTAGGGAGAGGTTCTCATGGAAGGACCTCAAGGAGGACGTACTCCGGTACATTCGGGAGTGCGATGTTTGCCAGAGGAACAAGGGAGAGATGAGCCATCCCGCGGGATTATTGCAGCCTCTTCCCATTCCAGAGGGGAAATGGGAGAGTCTTTCGATGGACTTCATCACAGGGTTGCCCATGGTACAGGGCAAGGATTGCATCTTTGTCGTCGTTGACCGACTGACGAAGTACGTGCACTTTTTTGCCATATCCGCACACTATACAGCAGCACAGGCGGCCGAGCTGTTCTTTAGAGAGATATTCAGGCTACATGGTCTTCCTAAGACCATCGTCAGTGATAGGGATAGCCGTTTCATGGGCAGGTTTTGGCAGGAGCTTTTCTGGTTGGTGGGGATGGAGTTGACACCGAGTACCAGTTATCACCCACAGACAGATGGGCAGACGGAGATAGTTAACAAGTGGCTAGAGGTCTACTTGCATAACTATGTCAGTGGGCAGCAACGAGCATGGTTGAGGTGGCTGCATCTAGGGGAGTACTGCTACAATACTTCACATCACATGTCCATTGGTATGTCACCATTCTATGCCTTATATGGGTATCATCCTTTATCTTTTGCTGACATGATGTTTGGTGATAGCAAGGCTCCCAGAGCCAAGATATGGATCCAAGAGAGTCAGGATATTCTCCAAGCTCTCAAGGATAACATGGCTATAGCACAGAACCAGCAGAAGCTGTATGCCGATAGGGGTCGGGTGGAGAGACAGTTCGAGGTAGGGGACATGGTCTACCTACGGTTACAGCCATACCGACAGTCGTCACTAAAGCAGAAGGGGGTCGAGAAGCTCAAGCCCCGCTTTTATGGGCTGTACAGGGTGATATGCAGGGTTGGACAGGTTGCATATGAGTTGGAGCTGCCCCAAGGCAGCAAGATTCATAACGTTTTCCATGTATCATGCCTGAAAGAGGCATTGGGGCAGCAGGTCACAGTGACAGATGAGCTACCACCCATGGATGACAAGGAGCATTTGGTATTGCAGCCGGAGGCTATCATTGATACCAGGGAGAGGCAGCTGCGGATCAGGACGGTCCGAGAATTCTTGGCGAGGTGGAAGAATTTGCCAGATGAGGATGCCACTTGGGAGAATGAGAAGATCTTGCAGCACCCATCACTTCAGTTGCTTGAGGACAAGCAACATTTTGCCGGGGGACACTGTAATATTCCTAATTAGCCATGGCTAATTGGAATATTCGATTTTGCCCAATTTTTGCCTTCTATAGTTATTTATAAATAAAAAGTGAGGACGGGGGACATAACTCACTTTAAGAACAAGGAGTCACTTCCTAGTAGCACAACGTTGTGACTTAAGGAGGAGCCAAGGGGGCCAAAGGGGGACGCAGACACATGGAGGGACTGCGCAGGAGGGAAGAACACATGGCAAGAGGGGAATCACGTAGGAGAAGGTGAGCCTAGGGATTGTGAGAGGCAAAGGCTATAAAATAGAGAGGAGCCCCCTCATTTTGGATCATTCATTTATGTGCATTTTTGAGCTAGTCGTTTCGACTTCTGAGCACACTGGCTCTTTAGCTAGTCTACAGCACTATTTAGTGCATTGAGTGTCTCCGTTCGGAGATCTCACCCTTAGCCCCGGGGGGCTTCGAGTGCCTGCTCGGGCAAGGTATTTCCTTTGGCATTTCAGCAGTGGTTTTATCAGCATTCCAGCAGCAGTCTCAACAACGTTTTGGAGGACTGCGCAGCACTGGGAGAGGGACAGAGTTCTTTCTGGCAACAGTGTCGGATTGGGGTTTTTGCAGGAGGATTCATGCTGGGTGATTGAGCAGCGGACCAGCACTTGCCTATTGGAGGATTTTTGGCAGAGTTTCAGGCGGAGTTTAGAGGGGTTTCCTTCAGTGGCAGCGCAGAGCATTGAGGAACTGCGCAGAACCCCAAGGGGGTGATTTTCGGGGGTCGGCTATTCCAGGAGAGCTTTCTAGGTTTTTCTGGGTTTTTGGAGTAGAGCCCGATTCCAGAGTTTCAACATTTTCCGAGGAGGGGAGCAGCCCCAAATCATTATTTGTTTCCTAGCAGCAGCAGCAGCACGACAGTTCTCCAGCAACATCCACGCAGAGAGGCCATTCCTTATTATTTTGAGAGTATTTCTTCACTTGCCTTGTGCAAGTCGAGGTGCCATCTGTCTGATCACCTCTTGTACTCATTTTATTGCTCAGTATAATAAAATGGCTTAGCATTTCTCGTTGCATTTCTTGTGTATCTGCTTATATTTCCAGTTTACATTATTATATGTTGTTCCACTGTTATTTTGTCATTTCTGGGTTATTATATCATTTGCACATATTTGGTTGGAGTTTTTGCCGGGGTTTGAGGATTATTTCAGGTTAGGGATATTACAGAACCATGTAGAAGAATAAAGAAATTCTGACAATCAAGTTAAGATCATAGAAGAAAGTATGGGATCTTACATGGTCATGGCCGCTAAAGTTCCTCAGCCAAAATATGTGAAGGGGTTATAGAGGATGAGATTTGATGGTGCATCCTCAAAATATGGGAATGGAGTCAGAATTGTGTTTATATCTCTTGCCAAGGAAGTCATCCATTTCTCGTATAGGTTGGAGTTCAAGGCAACTAATAATGTGGCAGAGTATGAAGCTTTACTCCTAGGATTATCTACTGCAAGGGATATGGGCATATCATGATTAAAGCTCATGCGTGATTAAGATCTAGTGGTTTGCCAAATCAAAGTCCTACATGGCTATAAGAATGAAAGCCTTAGAAAGTAGAGATAGGTAGTCATGGGGGTCATAGATTTCTTTGATACATTTGGGATAGAAGCAGTTCCAAGGTCTATGAATGTTGTTGCCAATTCATTAGTTGTGTCAGCATCGATTATGCAGCCTTGCCCAGAATTAGAGAAGGGTGGTAGAATTGAGAAACTTTACAAACCCTCTATTCCAAACAATGTTGAGAACTAGCAAATTTTTTACGATGATGATCAAACTATTAGATTTCTGAAGGGCACTGATGAATTCAAGGGAGATGAGCCTAATTTGAGGGAAGAACATTTTATAGAACCTTTACCCTCTCGTAAGATTCCCTCGTGTTAATACCTTTGTGTTAAAATTGGCAACCAGGGCAAAACTTCATGTGGGTCATCTTATTCATGGCTAATAATATTTTTATTAGATTTCTCTCGTCGAGAGGTGTAGGATTGATATAAAGATCATCCAATTCCGATAAGTATTCATGGAGATATGGATTTATTTTGATTATGGAATTATTATCAAGCCGACCTACAACTCATGTAGGCTCAGAAGCCCAACAGTCGCATCTATTCACCCACCTACGTTGTGTATAAATATAAGAGGACTTTTCCTCATTTGGACTCACTCATCTCATCACATCTCTCTCTCTCTACTGCGCAGATATGAGTCTCTTCTCTACTGCGCTGAAATGGGTCTCTCTCTCTCACACATGTGAAGCCGGAAGCTGTTGAATTTGCAGTTGCAACTGCAGAAGTAAAGATTGACTTGCGTGGCCTAGAAGATCTCCTCTTTGGAACTGCGTTGTAGGTTCATCTGAACCTCCTCTGAAAGCCGCAACTTTTGGTGGTGGAATGAAGTCAATCCGACGAATAGTTTGCAAGATATCGACAGCCCTAGTTTGAAGTCAGAAACTGCTGAAACTGAAGCTGCAACTGCAGAAGTAAAGATTGACTTACGTGGCCTAGAAGATCTCCTCATCTGAACTGCGCTGTAGGTTCATCTGAACCTCCTCTAAAAGCCGCAACTTTTGGTGGTGGAATGAAGTCAATCCGACGAACGGTTTGCAAGATATCGACTGCCCTAGTTTGAAGTCAGAAACTGCTAAAACTGAAGCTGCAACTGCAGAAGTAAAGATTGACTTGCATGGCCTAGAAGATCTCATCTGAACTGCGCTATAGGTTCATCTGAACCTCCTCTGGAAGCCGGAACTTTTGGTGGTGGAATGAAGTCAATCCGACGGTCGGTTTGTGAGATATGGTCTGCCCTACTTTGATAATGAAGCCGCTAATGCTGATGCTGCTGATCTAGGGTTTGCTACTACTGATATGAATCAGATTTATTGTACTATTTCTCTCTGCTGAATTATTGAAGATAAAAGAAGATTTGATCAAAGGGTTTCCCCACACATTGTGGGGTTTGTCCCTGGCTAGCCGCCACATCTTGTGTCTCTTGTCTTGGCTTGTTTTCTGTCGATCGTTTAATGTTCTATCTGCACTTTACTTTATGTACATGTGATTGCTAATCGGTGGAATATAATAAGAAAAAGAAGTAAACTGTTATAAGCATAGAACATACCATAACTTAACATGGTATCAGAGCTGTGGTGAAGACAAAGCCTGAGCAAGAGCAAGAGCAATCATCGAAGATAATATTGGCAAGGCTATCCTAAAAGACCTATGGGGTCCTCAACAGTCTTTCCTGCTGAAGACAAGCTCCGTGAGAAAGCTGACTATCACGGATGGAAGATGTCTATCGATCTAACCCTTGAGAATCAAGGAGTGTTGGATCATGTGAGAGGCAATATTGTTGAGCCTCCATCAAATGCATCCACTGCTGCCTGGAACAAATGAAAAAAATGGAGAAGTCAAAACAATAGAAGATCATCCAGGACTCTATCGACAAGCACTTGGTGGCCTACATCTCTGAACTGGACACCTCCAAGGAAATCTATGATAGACTGGTGAGTTTATTTAAAGTTAATGATGCAAATCAAGTTTTGTTTCTTAGATATAAGCTGAGGGAAATCAAGAAGGGTAAAGATGAAAGTATGCAAGCATACTTCTTAAGAATCACCGAGATCAAGAACGATCTCCTATCTATTGGGGAAACTATTACTGACAGAGAAATGGCACTCACAACTCTTGAAGGATTACCATATGAATGGTATGTGTTCAGGACTACTCTTCTAAACTATAATGTAATTCCTGGTTTCGAGGAATTAATGGTTAGATGCATTCAAGAAGAAACAAGGGAAGAAGTGTAAGAAATGCCCATGCCTAAAGGTCCTCCTGCTGCCTTTTCTTTTCATGCAAAGAAAATAAATAATTCCAGGACTAAATCAAAAGGAAAGGCTAGACCTAAGGCTAGAAGAAAATGACGATGTTACATTTGCGATAAAGCAAGTCACTATGCAAGGGAGTGCCCTGATAGAAAGGACTCACTCTAGGACGATGATCAAAATCCCTCTGATGGCAATCAAAGGAATGACAAATTCAACAGCAAAGGTAAGAGGAGAGCTGGAAATCAAGGAAGAGGACAAGCATTCAAGAAGGCTAGAAATTCCAGGATGTATTAAATACACCTGACCTCAAAAAGAACCTAGTGTCCATCTCGGGAACGGAAGACAAAGGCTACAAGGTAACCTTCAGCGATGGCAAGGTATGTATATGGAAAAATAATGTTAAAGATGCCTTTACTCTTGGGTTTAGTGATTCATTATATCAGGTCGATGAAAGTCTGCTAGGTGTCATGTCTTATGACACATCTCTTCAGTCCGGACTTTGGCATTAGAGGTTTTCCCCTCTTCATTATAAAGCTATACTCGGTGTAAGACAAATGGTGATAGGGATGCCCGAATTCTGAATAGAGAATGAAGGTGTATGTCCAGGATGTGCTGAAGGAAAGCTCAAAAGGGGACCATTCCCCTCAAGCCAAAGCAAGACCTCTGATATATTACAATTGGTTCACTCCGGCATACCTGAGGTTGGCATTAAGAGGGAGACTACTACACCACATACTCCTGAGCAGAATGGTGTGGTGGGAAGGAATAACCGCACGATGACGGAAGCTGTCTGGGCCATGCTACATGATCAAAGACTTCTGATGTTTCTATGGGTTGAAACTACAATCACCGTCGTATATGTACAAAATTGATGCCCTCATCAAGCATTGGGTTCCAAGACTCCTAAAGAAAAGTTCACCGCAAGGTGATCAATCTTCCGACTTTGAGTAGCTCTTAAGAAGCTGACACCAGGGAACCGAAAGAAAAGGATGATGAATCAATGCCTGATGTAGAAGAACCCATGGATCCGATTGATCCTCATTCACATGAGCCTTCCTCTTCTAGGAAGAGGCCTTCATGGCTTAAGGGGTTACTTGATGATGCTGAAGGACATGCTGCACCCCGAGGAACCTTTCGTGAAAGTAAGAAACCTAATAGGTATCAAGGATACCTGACCATCATGAGCACGATCATACAAAATGAGCCTTCGTCATTCTCAGATGCCGTCAAGCATCAAGTATGGAAGGATGCTATGACCGAAGAATATGAGTCTATCATAAAGAATGATGTTTGGGAAGTAGTTCCCAGACCCCAGGACAAGACTGTTGTTACTTCCAAATGGCTTTACAAGATAAAGCATGCAGCAGATGGAAGCACGGAAAAGTATAAGGCTCGTTTTGTTGCTCGAGGTTTCTCCCAAAAGGAAGGTATAGACTATGATGAGATATTTGCACCTATTGCCAGATATACGACCATCCGCTCGATCATAGCCCTTGCCGCTTCACAAGGATGGAACCTACATTAGATGGATGTCAAGACTACGTTCTTGCATGGCTCGATCAAAGAAGAGGTCTACGTGGAGCAACCCGAAGGATTTGAGATTTATGATCGAAAATCTCATGTATGCAGGTTGAAGAAAGCTCTCTATGGGCTGAAGCAAGCACCTCGAGCATGGTATGAGAGGATCGATAGCTACTTGATGAAGCTGGGATTCACTAGGAGTGAAGCTGATCCTAACCTTCACTTTAAGGTTGAAGATGACAAGCCTCTCATACTGGTATTGTATGTGGATGACCTCTTTCTAACAGGTGCAGACCCTCTCATTCACAAATGTAAGAGGGAGCTGGCCTCTGAATTTGAAATGAAAGACCTAAGACTGATGCACTACTTCCTAGGACTTGAAGTATGGCAAAAGCCAAGGGAAATTTTCCTATCTCAAGGGAAATATGTGGTAAAGATATTGGAAAGATTTGGTATGATGGATTGCAAGCCTGTGACTACCTCGAGGATCTTAACTTTTAGAAGTTATATGGTAGTGTTGTCGGACCAGATTTGGGAAATGCCTCTAAGTTTCATAAACTCATTCGCATTGATGTTCTTGGTGAACCTTCGTCTGAACATATTTTTTGCAGTTAGCATTGTGAGCTCATATTTGGTTGAGCCTCACTGGATTGATGCCTGGAATCTTCTGAGATGTCTTCAGGACACAATCTCTCATGGATTAAGATACACTGCCGGAGATGTGAGACTACTTGGATATACTGATGTTGATTGGGTAGGCAGTGTGGTGGACCGTAAGAGCACTTCCGGGTGCTGTTTCACCTTGGGATCTGCTTCGATATCCTGGATGAGCAGGAAGCAGAAGTCGGTGGCTTTGAGCACCGCCGAAGCAGGATATATTGTTGCTAGCATAACCTCGTGTGAGGTAGTCTGGTTGCGAAAGCTCTTCAGTGAGCTGTTTGGATTTACATTGGATACCACTGTGACTCTCTATAACAACCAGAGGTGGGATTCGATTATTGAGGAATCCCGTATTCGTCGATTGCTCCAGCAGATAGACATCATCTTGGATATGGTAAGTTGATGAGCAAGGAGGCTCCATCGCATTAAGATGATGTACAGGTTGATACACCTTGTCAAAGCCCCGAGGAAAGATCTAATCTGTGATTTTCCCAAACGACTTGGAGTCGGTAAGAAACCCTTGTACAAGGGTCCTGCATGTTGCATACATTGAGCTCTTGGAGCTCTGAGGGCTTGCGGTTATTACTGGAGCAACATACGACCACAGGGTGACTCACCCTCCCCTGATGGTGCACACTGGAACAAGATGATTCGCTCTCTTGTGGGACAAGATGATTCGCTCTCTTGTGGAACAGGATGATTCGCTCTCCTGTGTAGCTGGATGATTAGTTCTCCTACGAGGCCTGGATTGATGTGTTCTCCATGGCGATTGTAGCAGGATTGATGTGTTCTCCTGTGAGGCCTGGATTGATGTGTTCTCCATGGCGATTGTAGCAGGATTAATGTGTTCTCCTGTGAGGCCTGGATTGATGTGTTCTCCATGGCGGCCTGGATTGATGTGTTCTCCACGGCAATTGTAGCAGGATTGATGTGTTCTCCTGTGAGGACAGGATTGATTAGTTCTCCTGTCGAGGCATCCTACCCATGCAGTCTGGGACTCATGGGAAGTACCTTTCATCTGATCAATGAGCAGGGAAATGAAGTTAGGGACCATAGTAGTACCGATGGACGCATCATTGTAACTACCGTACTCCCTACGCTAGGATGACCTCCATTGATCTGGGATCAATGATACTGGTCTGGGACCAGTGGTAGGAGTTGTACCATACTATGACGCTGACTTCGGGTCGGTTGAGACTGGTCTGGGATCAGTGGTACATACTCTGAGACTGACTTTGAGTCAGTGGAGGATGATATTGGTCTGGGACCATTGGAGTTGTACTCACTATGACGCTGACTTTGGGTTGGTTGAGACTGGTCTGGGACCCGTGGTACATACTCTGAGACTGACTTTGAGTCAGTATGATACATCCTCGATCATTTCTTCTTCTTCATAATTCAGACAAAAGCAGAGTAGAACAGAACAATGCAAGAGCAGAGCAGAATAGAACAAATTAGTACAGATCAGTGCAGGGCAGAACAAAACAAAGCAGAACAAGCAAAATAGAGCAGAGCAGGGCAAGGGTCAGGCTGTACAAGGCAGTGCATTTGATGGATGAATAGTAACGACCGATAGACAGATTGCAGATGAAGTTCTCCATGGTTGAGAGGGAGTGTTAAAATTGGCAACCAGGGAAAAAATTCATGTGGGTCATCTTATTCATGGCTAATAATATTTTTATTATATTCCTCTCGTCGAGAGGTGTAGGATTGATATAAAGATCATCCAATTCCGATAAGTATTCATGGAGATATGAATTTATTTTGATTATGGAATTATTATCAAGCCGACCTACAACTCATGTAGGCTCAGAAGCCCAACAGTCGCATCTATTCACCCACCTACGTTGTGTATAAATATAAGAGGAATTTTCCTCATTTGGACTCACTCATCTCATCACATCTCTCTCTCTCTCTACTGCGCAGATATGAGTCTCTTCTCTACTGCGCTAAAATGGGTCTCTCTCTCTCACACATGTGAAGCCGGAAGCTGTTGAATTTGAAACTGCAACCGCAGAAGTAAAGATTGACTTGCGTGGCCTAGAAGATCTCCTCTTTGGAACTGCGCTGTAGGTTCATCTGAACCTCCTCTGAAAGCCGCAACTTTTGGTGGTGGAATGAAGTCAATCCGACGAACGGTTTGCAAGATATCGACTGCCCTAGTTTGAAGTCAGAAACTGCTGAAACTGAAGCTGCAACTGCAGAAGTAAAGATTTACTTGCGTGGCCTAGAAGATCTCCTCATCTGAACTGCGCTGAAGGTTCATCTTAACCTCCTCTAAAAGCCGCAACTTTTGGTGGTGGAATGAAGTCAATCCGACAAACGGTTTGCAAGATATTGATTGCCCTAGTTTGAAGTCAGAAATTGCTGAAACTGAAGCTGCAACTGCAGAAGTAAAGATTGACTTGCGTGGCCTAGAAGATCTCATCTGAACTGCGCTGTAGGTTCATCTGAACCTCCTCTGGAAGCCGAAACTTTAGGTGGTGGAATGAAGTCAATCCGACGGTCGGTTTGTGAGATATGGTCTGCCCTAGTTTGATAATGAAGCCGCTAATGCTGATGCTGCTGATCTAGGGTTTGCTACTGCTGATATGAATTAGATTTATTGTACTATTTCTCTCTGCTAAATTATTGAAGATAAAAGAAGATTTGATCAAAGGGTTTCCCCACACATTGTGGGGTTTGTCCCTGGCTAGCCGCCACATCTTGTGTCTCTTGTCTTGGCTTGTTTTTTGTCGATCGTTTAATGTTCTATTTGCACTTTACTTTATGTACATGTGATTGCTAATCGGTGGAATATAATAAGAAAAAGAAGTAAACTGTTATAAGCATAGAACATACCATAACTTAACACTTTGGAAGCATCTTTCAGCCAAGATGATGCTTTCAGAGGACTAACTACCTCAATTAGCCCAAGAGATTATGAAGAGATCAACATAGGGACTAATGCTGATCCAAAAATGATTAAAGTTGATAGTCACATCACTCCCGAAGAAAAGAGTAAGATTAAAAAGTTAGTGATGGACTTTAAGGACATGTTTTCTTGGTCATATGATGACCTAAAAGCATATAAGGATGATGTTATACAACACACGATCCCTTTAGTCGAGGGTGCCAATCCTTTCAGGAAAAAGCTTAGGCAGATCAATCCAAAGCTAGCTCTGTAACGAATAAAATATATATAAATAATGTAAAATAATGTAAATGATAATAAGCATAAATAATTATTAGTTAATTAGTAATTAGGTTGAAGAGGCATGTCTAAATGAGACATGACTCTTCATGAAGAGACACTTGCATGGTATATAAGCAAGCCTCTCGTTCTCATTGTAAATCATTCTTATTCATATTCTTATTCACACATTTAACATATAATATTTGTATCCTCATGGATATCTTTATGTTCCAAGTCTTTTGGAGTAATTAATTTGTAGAAGGAACTTTGTTCGCTTCATTTGGTATCAGAGCAGTTCGGTCCTCTAGGTTGCTTAACCGGTGCACAGAGCTCGCTCTCCAATCCAGGTCCTTGACCATCAAATTCATTAACATTGTTGTCGTTGAAGCGTTTCGCTACAAGAATTTGGAGTTTCTCCATTTCACTATCAACCATTTGGCCATTCAAAAAAAAATTATAGAAAAAAATCAAATTCAAAAAAAAAAAAAGTACATATAAAGATTTAAAAATAAATAATTAAATTTTGAAGGAGAACATTTATATATATATATAAAAAGGTTTTACATTATTGATAAAAAGTGCATAATAAAGATAAGCGGGAATCTTTTCAAGTATATTTAAAACTTTTTACGTGGAGAAGCCCGTGGTTTTAGAAACCAATGGTAATTGCCCGTGGTTTTAGAAACCAATGGTAAGTTTTACATTTTACGTGGAGAACATTAACCGAGGTTTTAGAAACAACCCATGGTAATTGCCCATGGTATTTTAAAAGTAAAAGATATTTTGATAACATTGGAGAAAAAAGGTGTGATCTAAATAATTTTAATCGTTCAAATCTAAAGATTGTGACCGTACCAAGAGTCATGTCTCATCCAAATTTTCTGAGAAAAAAATATTATTATAATTATAAAAAAGGATACTATATAAGCCTTATATAGTTACATATAAAAGGAAAAGTGGGTCTCAAAAAAGTATATATAAATTTTATATAATTATAATTTTATAATATATATAAATTAAAATTATATAATATATATAATTTATAATTATATATTAAAAAAAAAATTTATATAAATTTTTTTATTAAAAGAGTGAACAAAAAAAAGAATAAGAAGAAGAGAATATTTGAAATATATATATATATATATATATATATATATATATTAGATTTTTATAAGAGAGAAGTGGAAATATATTTTATAGATTAAGAGAATATATAAAATTATAAAAAAAAGAAAAAAAAAGAGCGATATATATAAAATAAAAAGAGAAATTATATAAAAAGAGAGTTAAAAAAAATTATATATAAAAAAAAAATTATTAAAAAAAAAAAAGAGATGTCGTCCACAAAGAACAACGGTTTCTTTGCACTATGTCCTTTTTGTTCAGAAGGATACCCTAATTGTCAAGAATCATTTAGAAATCAAAATGTTGTTTGCACAAAATGTTACAAAACTTTTACCTTAGTCGAACTTTTAAGTGATGCAAATAAAAAATTGCTAGCAAGAAATATGAGGCAATTAATGGCACGCTATAAGGAAATGAAGAAAACAGAATCCCTATTCCAAGTTGAACGTCCATCATCACCCCCACAGAATGATGTAATCCAGTGTACCGAGAAGGTGCAGTTAAAAGATCAAGAGAATGGCAAAATAGCCAAAAGTCAACAAAACAAGAAAGCGTTAGAACACGAACATAAAGATCTTGTGGATATGCATTACAAAGAAATAATGGAAAAGGACAAAGAAATTTCTTGTCTCAAGGACCACGTCGAAAAATTACTGGTGCAAGTGAAGAAGACTAAGGTCACAAAGAAATAACTCAAGAAGCATTTATTAGAACAAGAAGAGGAAACTTTGCGTTTAAAGAACCTTAATAAAAATTTATTAGAACAAATCAGAGATCTAAAAGATGAAAATCTTAAAATTCAAAACATTGAAAATAAAGTTGATAAATCAGAAATCAAAGAACTTTTACGACTGAAAAACCATAATCAAAGTCTACTCACTCAAATTAAGAAACTTAAGGATGATAAGAAGGCATTAAAAGATAAGTTAGAACAATTCACTTAAGAAGAAGTATCGAAATCTACAGTCGCAACAGTTCAAGTTGAAAGTAAGGGAACAAATACCGATCCAGTGAATATCACAATTCAGGAAGAAGACAAGTCAGTTGAAGAAACGACACACTTAGATGTTGCAGTTCAAACAGTGAACATCCCCAGTGAATGTTCCATAACCAACTCAACAACATCTTCGCTAGAAGAAAATCTAAAAATTGCCACATGCCCAATAAGGGAAAGTAAAGTCCTATATCGACATCCAAATCACGAGAGTAGACAAATCAACCAAGCTACATATCAGGACCATTCAGACCAGAAACAACAAACTGATGTTCCAGATAATAGTGATGTAATCTCAATCCAGTCTTATGCTAACAAGTCGTTACAAAATTCCAGTGATCAGAATATTACACAGAAGATTAATCTAGGATGGTCTGATCCCTTCTCAGTGCGACAATTTTGTTTGTCACTTAGAAGATCATATCAGCTTGTATCAACGAGGATGACTATTCCAAGAGAGAAAGACTTTCGAAGCCGAAAAAGAGATCAAGCCTTTTTCATCGACAAGCTTTGAGGACAAAGCTTTTTGAGGAAGGAGGCAATGTAACGAATAAAATATATATAAATAATGTAAAATAATGTAAATGATAATAAGCATAAATAATTATTAGTTAATTAGTAATTAGGTTGAACAGGCATGTCTAAATGAGACATGACTCTTTATGAAGAGACACTTGTGTGGTATATAAGCAAGCCTCTCGTTCTCATTGTAAATCATTCTTATTCATATTCTTATTCACACATTTAATATATGATATTTGTATCCTCATGGATATCTTTATGTTCCAAGTCTTTTGGAGTAATTAATTTGTAGAAGGAACTTTGTTCGCTTCAAGCTCCTTTTGTTAAACAAGAGCTTGAGAAGATGTTGAGTGCAAAAATCATTGCTCCATCCAAACATACCACTTGGCTTTCAAACCTTGTGATAGTGAGAAAGAAATCAGGACAAATTTGTGTATGTGTGGATCTTAGAAACCTGAATGTAGCCTCCATCAAAGACAACTACTGGTTTCCCAACATGGAAATGTTGTTACAACAGATTATGGGGTTTGAGGTGATGTCTTTCCTCAGCATGGTTTTGGGATATAACCAGATGTTAGTTAAAGAGGGAAACAAAGAGAAAATGTACTCCTTGTGGTACCTTTGAACACATTAGAATGTCGTTTGGGCTATAAAATGGTGCCACTTTTCAAAGTGAAATGGATTACACATTGTGTGACATCATTAGGAAAATCATTGAGATTTTTCAAGATGATCTCATAGTGTTCTCAAAGAAAAGATTGGATCATATTAATCATTTGTGCCTATATCAGCAATGCCGCAAGTAAGGTGTTTCATTAAATCCCAAGCAGACAGTGTTGGATGTGACAGAAGGAAAGGTTATGGGCTACATAGTTTTGAAAGGGGCAAGAGTGGACCCAAAAGGTTCAAGCCATGCAACAACTTCCTCCACCAAGGAACGTAAAGGAGCTCCAGTGGTTCTTTGGTAAGGTCAATTTTATTCGGTGGTTCATACCAAACATTGTTGGGATTTCCAAATCCCTAAACAAGTTGTCAAAGAAAGATGCTACCTTCAAGTGGGATAAGGCAAGTAAAAATGCTTTCCAGCATATAAAGGATACCATCACCCACGCTCTAGTATTGGTGAGCCCTGATTTCACTAACAAATTTATAATCTTTTCATTTGCATCAGAAAACACCATTGCAGGGGTCCTTCAGAAAAATAAAGAAGGATATGAGCAAACCATCGCATTCATGAGCAAGATGCTCAGGTATGCGAAGTTGAATTGCGCATCTATGGAAAAGAATGCCTATGCCTTAGTCAAATCACTTAACCATTTTCGTACTTACGTGGGCTACTCCAAGGTCATAGCATTTGTCCCCCATTGTATGGTAAAGGAAATTCTATCTCAACAAGATTGTTTGGGAACTAGAGGAAAGTGTGTAGCTAAAATTCAGAAATACAATCTAGAAATTAATCCCACTAGAGTTATTAAAGGTGAGGTACTGGAAAAACTTATGGTTGAGGGCAATGAGAAAGCCTCCGGTTTAGACGATGAAATGTGTGCTATGGAAAATGCCATTGCTCAGGAGTTGGAGAACAACGAGTGTGACTGAGATATCATTTATTCCAGGAACCTTCCTGAGTATAAAATAATATCCTTGAGGCTAAAGACCTCCATATATTGTTTCATTGATCAAGGTTTGAGATGGAGAAATCTTGGTGGATTGATATTACTATGTGTTAGTGAAGAGGAATGCCAAACTCTTATCAAGAAGTTTCACCAAGGCTACTGTGGTAGCCATCACACAGCTAAGACTATTGTGCATAAGATCCTTAGGGGAGGCTACTATTGGCCATCCATTTTCATAGACGTTCATAGGTTTGTTAGAGAGTGTCAACTATGTCAATTCTTTACTAGAAAACATAAATTGGCTACTTTCCCTTTACAACCAGTAGTGGTAGAGGCCCCATTTCAACAACGAGGATCTTGATTTCATTGGAAAATTCAAGGAAAACTCAAGTAATCACCACAAATGGATCCTAGCTACAATTGATTATTTCACTTGGTGTGTAGAGGTCATACCTACCAAGAGAGCCACTGAAGAGGCTATGATATTCCCACTTAGCAATATTGCTAAGGGAAATATCAATTTTGTCAATTTTGTCAAAATTTGGATTACTACTTAGGAAAAATGGGGTGTGCGACCCCTCTTAAAAGTTTTGAGCTAAGGTAAGGGCCCAACATAGGAGGAAAGAGTAAATCGAATGGTTAGTGGATGGTGGTGGCCACCCCAAGGAAGGAATACGCTCCCCACTTGGTAGTATGCACTCTTGGAGGGAAAGAGGGTGGGAAAATCTAAGGATGGGCCCACATGGGGAAGTTGGAGGCACAATGACAAAATAGGAGGGAGCACTCATTTTGGGGCATCTTTGATCATTTGAACATTCACCCTTGACTAGCACACTTGAGATGAGAGCCAAGTTTGCATGTGTTGTTGAGCACACGAGATTTTCGAGCGAGAATCTCACCCTACCTTCGGTGGACTTCGAGTGTTAGCCCAAGGAGGTGTCTTGCATCATTTCAAATCTGACCAAGGAGTTTTCCAAGTGAATTCGTGGAGCTGGAGAGCAGGTGGGACGCAGAAGGGGAGTACGCTGCCTTTGGAGGAGTTGGTTGTGGAGTTGGGAATTTGTTGGGATTTTTGGGACAGCATAGCGTCACCAATTACTAAAGTTTGGGAGTGCTTTCAGGGCTCCAATTCGTGGGAGATTGCAGAACAAACACAACTCATACCAGGGACTGCGTGGCCCTGTGCAATTTTACTCTAGTGCCACACTTGGGAGCTTGGAGGAAGAAGGATTGAGGGTTGTAGCTTGTGGGGAAATCCCGGAGAGGCATTTGCTGAGTATTGCAGCCATTTTGGGGGCCTTCAGCAGGGATATCTACAAGTGGGTCAAAATAACCAACAGCTGGAGGAGTGAGGAGAAATCAGGCCGAAATTCCGGGGTCAGCATTTGGCCAAACCCTTTCTGCGTTTTGGTGGGTTATTGGTGTAGAGACCGAGGCTAATTTCCTGGAGTTTTCTGAGCACCAAAAGAGGGTCAAATCAGCCATTCTTTACAACTAGTAGTTCAGTGTTCTAAGGGATCAACACAGAGCTATAGAGGGGGCATCCATTCAGCAGTTGGGGCAGTTGATTTCATCACTTGGGCTTTGCAAGCTTGCCTTGGGCAAGCCCAAGTGCACACTTTCCAAACTTCTATTGTACCCCATACATTTATAATAACATGGCTTGGACAAGCACAATTTTTGGCTTATTTCATGGTGTCTAATTTGAGTGGAAATTTTGTGGGTATTTTTGCTATGCATACTTTGTTTATCATTGTAAAATTTCCTTTGGGATACTACAGTGGTATTAGAGCTCATAGTCTTCGCTCAGCCTGTGGGAGCATCTCTAGTCTATGACACCAGAGGATAAGCAGAGCGTCACTTATAGGAGGTACAAGTACAGAAGCAGAGAGAGGCAGCTACAAATTACTCCTGACCCGGTTACCGTTGAACCGAAAGTTGAGAGGCTAGACATGGGGGATAATGGGGGAGACAAGGTGAGTAAAGAAGAGGAGTTTGCCCAACACCTCTTGAAGGCCATCAACGATCTGTCTAAAGGCATTGAGGAGTTGAGGCAGAAAAACTGTAGCAACAACAAGGGCAAGGGGATTTAAGGAGAAACTCATCTGGGTGAGGGTTCTGGTACTTCGCACCACCATGCAACGAATACACCCAACGTACCGCTTATTTCTAGTACACCACCCAGGTCCACCATCCCCACATTTCTAGCATTCGGAGCTAGAGGGTCATAAGGGCAAGAGGAGATGCCCATGGGGAACCACTTTGTGGAGTATCAGTCCTATGGGTCTGATTTCAAAGAGGCCATCACCTTCAGGGACTTTTGTCAGCTAAATGGAAACAACAGGAGCAAGGGACCAAGTGGAGGAGGCTACATGCATGGCACAGACTTATAGCGCACTATGGGGAGATTATTCCTCTCGACTTTTGATGTCTTACCCAAGAGCTCAGCCAGAGCGTGGGTTGAGAAGTTAGATGCCTACTTCTAGCGCAATTAGATGACAAAGGTGGAGGCAATTAAAATTGCCACGTTGCACTTAGAGGGGGAAGCCCATGACTGGTGGTTCCATGGGTTGACCACGATGGGGCATGCAGGAGTTACGACCTATGAGGATTTCACTCAGAGGGTGCTGGAGCGCTTTGAGAGGAGAGACCCGGAGGAACACTTTGGAGAGCTGACACGGCTCAAGTAGATGGGGAGTGTCGAGGCTTATATCTCAGAGTTTTTGAGATTGTCAGTGATGGTGTCCAATTTTTCAGAGGCCAGGAGGGTTTTCATGTTCTTGGAGGGGCTAGCAGAGTCGTTGAGGGGTTTGGTGAGGTCCAACAGGCCCACCACTTTGCAGGACGCAGTTGGTAGAGCCCGAGACTTGCAGGATGCCCTACCCATGACCAAAATGCAAATACCACCCAAACAAGTGTTCCAGCAGAGGGGGAGAGATGCTAGGGCTCCACCACTGAGAGCCAACCAGGGGCATGGACAGTTGGATGAGGAGACCAGGAGAGACCTCCGGAGAAGGAAGCTATGCTTCACCTATCAGGAACCTTGGGCACCAGGCCATAAATGCACAGCGGTCAAGGCCCATTACATTGAGTTTTTCTCTGACAATGACCATGAGGATGACGTAGAGTTGGAGATAGGCGGAGATGACAGTGTGACACATGTGGAGAGGGGACCACCACCACCTCCACCATCAGGGGGAGCCCCTTTCGCACCAACAAGAGGAGTCCTTACATCCTTATGTGGGGTTGCCAAATTTTTTATGTTGAGGATCAGAGGCACAATGCAGGGATAGCATGTCTTAGTCTTGGTGGACAGTGGGGCCACCCACAATTTCATCGATGCACAGATGGTTTAGAGGTGGGGCATCACGACCGAGGAGTTCAAGGGGTTCTCAGTCCTTGTGCCGGGGGATAGGACCATGCAGTGTAAACGATACATTCCCGCTTTGATAGTGACCATGGGGAACTATTCAGTGACAGATCATTTCTTTGTGGTGGATGTACCAAACACCAATGTGATGATGGGTGTCCAGTGGCTCTATTCTCTTGGTCGAGTTACTATTGATTGGAGGAATTTGGAGATGAAGTTTACGAGGCCAGATGGAAAGTTAGTTGTTCTTCGAGGCATGCATTCTTAACCTCCACAGACAGTTTCAACACACAAGATGTGTTAAGAAATCAATGCATGTAGATTAGGGTTTGATTCCTCTTTCTTGATAATTACTTGTGAGTTATGTTGGCTTCTTTTACTTCTTTATTATCTTATCCTTTATCAAGAAATTACCATATTATGTGTGTATGAAGATCACAAAACAAAAGACATAAGATGTAGGCACCATGCCAGAGAAAAACCCCCCTCAAGGGGAAAACCTAGTAAAAAATTATCTTCCTTCAATAGTATTATTTGAGACTCTTCAACCTACACAAAGACCAAACCTTTCCTCCACACCAAGTGAGCCTTCCAGATCTTCGACCCCTTTGCAGCAGCACTTCCACCCCAGCAACTTTGACTATGCAGCAACTTACGACATCAGGCAACAACTGGCAGCAGCAACACTTGGAAGACTTCGATCTCCCAAACTAGGGCATGAAACAGAGAGAGAGTAGCTCCAAAATTTCAATTTTCTTCTTCTCCTTAGAATTGAACCAACTCACACTTCCTTTAGTTTCCTTTGACCCACTTTGCACTTCTCCAGCTTCATTAGAGATATCAAACTAGCTTGAGATGAGATGCTCCAAATGAATTCGACTTCCTTCTATTTATAGGCTCCAAGTGAGGTCGAATTGGTGTCCTTAGGTTGACTTGATCTCTTCTAGGCCGACCTGGTGTGGATGTTACATAAATTATATTTGACTCAATAATAAACCTTTTTACTGTGAAAATTTCTGAATTTACACATCAGAAACCCCTACTGCAATCACTCGTTTATCATATCCTACTTGTTTTTTGCATTTAGCAAGTTATTTAATTACATAAACATCGATGAAAAACACTATTGCAAACTACACATACATACAGATCATGAACTAGAATAACTGAGACAATCACACAAGGGACACTGTTATTTTTGGACAATCGTCCCCGGAAAAACCCAATTCAGGAAAACCAGTAGCATATAGAGGGTTTGTATTATTAAGCAGATTCTTGAATACAACTAGGGTGCCAAATGTGGCTCACCCAACAGAGAATAACCTTGGCAGAAGTACCTCTATCTGGAGACAGATATTTTGACAATTCTAGCAACTGGATGATCAACACCACAGATGACAAATGTTGTTCCCAGTGCTGGGTAGTGATGGCTGCTCCAAGCTCTACGTTGGAACTGTGTCACCTCCTTTAGGAGCTGTGTCACCCTCTCAGTGAGCCTCCATTGCTCAGAAAGTCGATATGCTGAACTGCTCTCTCTCTGCCCCACAGACAAACCCCAGCGCTGCCACTAAGGGCCTGCGTCAGCCCCTCCAGCTTCTGCGTCAGCCTCTCTAGCCACTGCATCACCCTCTCTAGAGTTGCATTATCTCTCCCGGTGCTACTCTGCCTCTCTGCTATGTATTCTTCGGCCTTGGATTGAAGTCCCTCTGCCGAACTGCCCTTCACTGCAACTCACATCACTTAGCTCAACCTTCTCAACAAACCATGCCCTAGAAAAATCGAACTCTTTGATCTCTTGGTGTGTTTTCCAACTGACCCTCAAGCCTCCTCTTCTACTTTTCCTGTTGATGAATCAACGGTCGTGATCTAATCTCTAACCAACCGCTAAGATTAAAACAGGCTTGATCCTCGTCACTTAGAACCTTCTCACCCATATTTTTATTAATACACATTAATATTTTTATTTTCCTAAGTTTAGACTTAGGAACCCATTAAAAATATTAATTATTTTAATAACTCCTCATCTTGGTGGAATTTCTCCAAACAATTTCTGGGTTCTAGAGATCTCATGTGTTCTAGCTCCTCCACCAAATTTTGGAGCTAGAGCGCATCCGATGCTACCCAAAATCAACACTCCCTCTTAGCGAGGAATGTGCTCTAGCAATACTTCCCCATAGAAGTATTACACTGATCCACTGCATCGGTCCTCTGTACTGTTGATGCTTGACCTGCTGCCCTTAATCCACTGCACCGCTGCTTCCTGTACTACTGCCCATGACTCTGCCACTGCCACTGTTGCATCTGTACTACAACTCCCTCTCAAAATGCTGCATCATGCTACCCATAACACTGCCACTACTAACTGCTGCACTGCAACTCAGTTGCTGAGAAGTAAGCAACTGAAAACTCACCCAAACACTGACATCCTGGTCGGTATGGATGCCTCGTGATGCTGAAGCTACCTCTGCTGCTAATCTGTGCTGACCCTCTGCTGCAAACTGCTATGTGCCTCTCGCATTGCTACAACATCCATTGCGCTGCCTCAGACTTTGGCACTCTAGCAATGCCATTGTCGCTCCATCACACCTCGCTCCAACCGACACCCGTCATTTTGCTACTGTCATTAAGGGCTCCCGTAGCTGTATGTGATCCAAGAGTTTGGGACCCTCAAGGATCCTGCCCCCATGTACTCTTTTCGACTACAACTCCATGTCACCCCACCTCTTCTCCAGAGGCACATGAGAACTCATGGCACAATTCTCATCCTCGCCTTCCTTGTCTGCTTTTGCTAGAGCAGCCTTTGAGTCAGAAGCCTCCTCCTTGCCTTTCTTCCTAGGGCACTGAGTGGCATAATGTCCCAGTTCCCCACAATGGAAGCATTTGACCTTTTTTATGTCCTTCCTCTTTTGCCGCCCCTGCTGTCCTGCTGATGCGAGAACTGCATCTTCCTCCTCCTCCTTCTTGACCCGGGTTCCTTTGCCGCTACTCCCTACCTTGGTCAATCTCCTGAGCTCTTCTTGTCGAAGAGCTGCCCACATCTCCCAACTGGGGAGAGTTGCTCTGCCCAAAATACTTTGGACAAATGTCTCCCAGTCGTCGGTCACTGCATTTAGGACAGTCCTGACCATGAACTCATGATCTGGTGTAGACCATGGAAGTCAACTGGTCGCGAATCCCTTGCAACCTAAAAAGGAAGGGATCTATCTCCTCTCCTTTCTACATCTGGTACTATCTCAGCTGATTTTCTAATAGCATCTTCTGTTGCACGGAAGAGCCCTGGTACACGGTGGTCTTGGTCTCCCACATCTCCCTTGTTGTGTCCTTCTCAGCAATGTGTGGTACTACATGATCTTTGACCCCGTCTAGGATCATGCACTTTGCCTTCACCTGGGCCTCCTCGTACTTCTACAGCGGATCAACATTGACCGAAACAACAACTACTTTCAAGGCATAGTCCTTGATGCGATGTTTGTCTAGGATTGCCAGGATCTTGGCCTTCCAGATGACAAAATTGGAGGTTCCATCTAATCTGTCCTGATCCCTCAACCCATTCACTGCCATCTCTGCTAACACTGCCATCTCTGCAAAAAAATAAGACTGGTTCTCTTCTCCCTCTCCTGTCGTCAATCTAGCAGGACTTAGATCTGGATTCCTTGGGCGCAAGAAACCCTCTAAGGAACAAGCTCCTCTCTAGACCCCCTCTGAGTCCTAATTTCCCTCTTGGAAATCCTCCGGCCAACTGTCAAATCGCTCCTCTCCAATCCTCCTTTGCTGCAGCAACCCGGATCTAGATTTCATGGTTAGAAATCTGTAAAGGCAGTGATTCCCTCTACCTTGGCTCTATCTCCACAGACACTGTTCTGCACCAACAGAAACAACGTCCCACCAGCTCCTCAAATCAAAATCTTCTCTGCTCCGGCAACTGAAGAATCTGAGCCCTTCTGGCTCTGCGCAATCACTGCGTGAACTGGATCAGCTCCTCCTGGCCATTGCGTCAATCCTTCCTGGCTCAGAAAGATGATGTGGCACTGTGTTAAAATTGGCAACTAAGGCCAAACTCCGTGTGGGTCATCTTATTTATGGCTGCTGATATTTTTCTTGGATCCCTCTCATCGAGAGGTGTAGGATTGCTCTAAAGATCATCCGATTCCGATAAGTATTCATGGAGTTATGAATTTGTTTGTGTTACAAGACAATTCATCAAGGTCGGCCAGCAACCAACTAACTCCCACATGTGCTCAACGTTTTAGTATAAAAGGAGGTGACTTGATAGTCATTTCTACACACACTTCACTCTTGATTTCTCTCCACTTGTTCTGGGTTTTAGTGGAAGAGAAATCTAAGAGAGGAAGCCCTAAACGCAGAAAGTAAGGAGCCCTAGTATGAGACCTAGACGCAGTCAAGAAGGAAGCCTACATGCTGCCCTATACGTTGGTCTCTACAAGCCCTAGACGCAGTCAAGAAGGAAGCCTACACGTTGCTCTATACGCTGGTCTCTACAAGCCCTAGCCACAGTCAAGGAGGGTTACTATGATGCCCTAACCGCAGGTCCATGATGCCCTAGCCGCGAGCCACTTCAAGTGACTGAATTGATGGATGGAGGGCAAAGGATCTAGGGCCAAGAGGGCAGGCTACTAGGCCGAGTAGAGGGAAGCTAAATGCTAGAATTTGAGTGGCTGTTTTGGGCACGTTGAGGAGGTTGAAAGTTACAGCAAGCTAGGCCGTAGGCCATAGCAAGCTGTTGGAGTTATTCCATGGCTGCGTTGAAAGGATAACGTGGCATGGGAGGAGCCTCTTCAAGGCTGGCCGCTAGAGGGCTAGTCTTGCTGTGTGTTGGGTGCAATCACAACAGCAACAATGGGACAGCAGCACAATGGGACAACAACATGATGGGACAACAGGAATGTGCACTAACAAACAGGGTTGGAGCAACATGCCAAAGTGTGAAGACTGTTGGTGATAAAGGCTGCCCATAATACATGGAATAGTATGCCAATAGTATGGCAAACATGGAATAGCAATGTCACTAACACATGGGACAACAGTGCTAGTAGTGACAACATGGTAAATGGGACAGCAAGGCTATGATGCTTGTTGGATTGTTGTAGGTTACAATGGGATAACAACAATGGTGCAGCAAGCACATGATGGCACAATGGGACAACGGCAACAGTAAGGTGCAGCAAATGCAATCATGGTGGAGCATGGTAGATGGGACAACCAGGACATGGTGCTTGTTGAGGCATGGTACTTGGGACAACAAGCTATGACATGTTACAACAATGCTATAATGGGACAGTAGCAAGCAGGGTGCTGCGAACACAATGGAGCAGCATGATAAGCAAGGTGCAACAAGCACATGGTGACAAGCATGGTGTAGCTACCACATGGGACAACAGTATGGAAACATGGTGTAGCAATGGCACATGATGCAGTACAGTGATGGGTACAGTCATGATTGGTGAAGCATGATGAGATGCAACATAGTGATGATGGGTGCAGCATGGTGCAACACAGTGAGGTGCAACATGATGATGAGGAGCAACACAATGATGGGTGCAGCAAGGCGATGGAGTCACCTTGGAGAATCAGTTGAAGCAGCATGTCTTCAACTGAGTTCAGCTACCTCATATATCATCCTCTTAGAGATGATCTATGCTCTTATTTAGATAAGTCAAAATGTTGACTTCTGTTGTATATGTACTATCTCTCTCTCTCCCTGCTGAACTATTGAAGAACATATAAGAAGAATTGATCAAGGGTTTCCCCACATTGGGGTTTGTCCCTGGCTAGCGCCACATCTTGTGTCCTCTTGTCTTGGCTTGTCTTTTGCGATCTATGTTTATGTTCTATTTGCAATTTAGTTTAATGCTGATGTGATTGCTAATCTGGAAAAGATATTGAGCTAACTGTGAAAATTGAAATAAGTTGCTCTAAGCATAGAACATACCTAAAATTAACATGGTATCAGAGCTGAGGTGAAGACAAAGCCCAAGCAAGAGTGAAAGAGCAATCACCGGAGACAGTTGGGAAAGGACAAAAGGATCAACAGATTCCTCATCCCTCTTCTAATTCACCAAGGGTGAAGTCGAAGCAGAGAATATTATCAGAATGGCGCAATGGAAGTTTTTGATGGCCTACAGATCACTTCAATGGGAAGTCCGGATCTAAGGGTGAAAGGAAAGGAAAATGCCTTGTTTGTAATAAGTTCGGCCATTATGTGAAGGAGTGTCCAAGGTAGGGACACATCACTTGAGATGATAACAATCATTCCAGGGACATCTTTAATGATTGGAGGAATGACAGGTAATGCAGGTCATCAAGGAAATAATTGACTCTTCAAAGAAAGCAAGGAACCCCAGGTATGAAGAATCAAATGTTGTTTCTAATAAGATAAAGAAGTGTTATCTTTTATTGGCCCTCTCCTTCAGACTCTTTGGGAATCTGGTTTATTGATTGTAGTGCTTCAAGGCACTTCATCGGATAGAAGGGTGCTCTCTCTAATTTGGTAGAGATGGAAACAATCATGGGATTATACTTGGAGTCGATGCCACCTATCCCAGAAAGGGTGTAGGGAATATTACCCCTCAATTGGATGAGGGTAACTCAATTCATTTACAAGAATCTCTTTATGTACTTGATCGCAAGAAGAACCTGGAAGTCAGAGGTTTCAGGGTGGCATTCATCGATGGAAAGGTACGTGTTTGCAAATGGAATTTTCAAAGACGCTTTTGAGTTTAGGGTTGGCAATTTGTATCAAGTTGTAGGATGGTCCATTAGGGACCATGTCAGTTGACACATCTCATCTATAGCACCGGAGGTCTACTTATGGAGCCCTATGCGATGTGAGTCAAATGGTGACAGGGATGCCTGAATTCAAGAAAAGCATGAAGGTACATGTCTGAGATGTACTGAAGGAACCGAAGGAAAATCTTACAAGGGGACCATTCCCCTCATGTAGCAGGTCCACAGGTTTGGAACAACCCGAGGGGTTTGAGATTCATGATCGGGAATCTCATGTATGCAGGTGGAAGAAAGCCCTCTATGGCTTGAAGCAAACACCCTGGGCTTAATATGAGAGGATTGATAACAGTTTGATGAAGCTGAGATTCACTAGGAGTGAAGCCGATCCAAACCATTGTTTGAAGGTTGTGGATGATAGACCTCTCATACCAGCACCTTATGAGGACGACCTCTTTCTGACAGGTGCAAACCCTCTCAGTTACAAAAGTAAGAGGGAGTTGGATTCCGGATTTAGAATGATGAACTGCAAGCCCGTGACTACCTCGATGGATCTTAACTTTCAGAAGTTATGTGGTAGGGATGTCGGACCTGTTTTGGGAAATGCCTCTGAGTTTCACAAACTCATACTAGCATTGATGTTCTTGGTGAACTCCCGTCTAGATATATGTTTTGCAGTTAGCATGTTGGGCTCATATTTGGTTGAGCCTCACTGGATTGATGCCAAGAATCACTTGAGATATCTTCAGGGCACAATCTCTCATGAATTGAGATACACTACCGGAAATGTGAAGCTGCATGATTATTCTGATGATGATTAGGCAGGCAGTGTGGAGGATCGCAAGAGCACTTTTGGGTGCTGACTCTCTTTGGGTTCTACTCGATATCCTAGATGAGCAGGAAGCAGAAGACGGTTGCTTTGAGCACCGCTGAGACCGAATACATAGCTACAAGTATGATCTCGTGTGAAACTGCCTGGTTGTGGAAGCTCTTCAGTGAGTTGTTTGTACACATGATGGATACCACCATGATCTTCTGTGTCAACCAGGGGGGGATTCGATTGTTGAGGAATCCCGTATTCTATGATTGCTCCAGCATATAGACATCAGATACTACCTTATCTGGGATATGGTACATTGATGAGTGAGAAGGCTCCATCGCATTGAGACTGATGTACAGGTCACAGACATTTTGTCGAAGCCCCGGGGAAAAGTCAAATTTGTGACTTTCCCGAACGACTTGGAGTCGTTGAGAGACCCTCTTATGAGGGTCCTGCATGATGCATGCATTGAGCTCTGGGAGCTCCGAGGGGCTTGGGATACTTCTTGGAGCAACAAGCGACCATAAGGCGACTCACCCTCCCCTAATGGTGCGCTCTGTATAGGGTGAATGGTTCAGCCTTACCCTGTGATACCTCATGGCGACTTATGGACAGGATGAGTGGTTCTCCTGTCGAGGCATCCTACCCATGCAGTCTGGGACTCATGGGAAGTACCTCTCATCTGGCCAATGAGTAGGGAAATGGGGTTAGGGACCATAGTAGTATTATCGATGGACGCATCGTTGTATCTACCGTACTCCCTATGCTAGGATGACCTCCATTGATCTAGGATCAGTATGAGTGGTTTGAGACACTCTCTTTTGATATTGATCTGGGATCAATTGGAACTGACTTCTGGTCAGTAAGAGTGACATAACTCATTCTCTTTTGGAACTGATCTGGGATTAGTAAGAGTGGTATGACACACTCTCTTCATATGGAACTGACTTCGGGTCAGTAGAGAATGGTATGAGACATTCTCGATCAATTCTTCTTCTTCATGGTTCATCAGAGCAGAGCAGAGCAGTGCAGGGCACTGATGGCAGAGATAGTACAATGTCGCAGATGAATTAGCAGATGGAGTTCTCCCTAGTTGAGAGGGAGTGTTAAAATTGGCAACTAGGGCCAAACTCCGTGTGGGTCATCTTATTTATGGCAGCTGATATTTTTCTTGGATCCCTCTCATCGAGAGGTGTAGCATTGATCTAAAGATCATCCGATTAAGATAAGTATTCATGGAGTTATGAATTTGTTTGTGTTATAAGACAATTCATCAAGGTCGGCTAGCAACCAAATAACCCCCACATGTGCTCAACGTTTTAGTATAAAAGGAGGTGACTTGATAGTCATTTTGTTGGGTGTGGAGCCTGATTATCTTCTATATTCAAAGGTATCGCCACATTGGACCCCAGTTCGAAATGGGGGCGGCAACGCCGCCCGTAAAATATTCGCTGCAGGGGGGGTCCGGGGGGGGTGGCAATGCCGCCCGTAAAATATTCCCTGCAGGGGGGTCCACGTTGCCGCCCGTAAAATATTCGCCGCAGGGGGGGTCCAGGGGGAAGCTAAAAACAGCTGTAAAATTGCCTTGTAAAAGTATAGTAATTTCTAGTCAATCTGGGCCGTTCATTAGGCGGATGATCTGACGGTAGAGCTTATGTTTAGTTTAGGGTTTTTTGCCCTAGAAGGCAACCCCTCTCTTTGTATGAGGGCATTGTATTTGAGGCTGTGTGGTAGATGTGTATTCTCTGAGTGGGAAATAGAGAGGTGAGACTGTGAGCGAAAACAGAGGATATTACAGCGGATCTGCTGTAGGTTGTGTCTCTTCATTTTGCTGGATAATAGAAAGGAAGGACTGGCTGTTCGGGGTGGACGTAGCCCAAACTGGATGAACCACGTATATCTGTGTCTCTCTTGTTTTATGCGCTTTCTGTGTTTATATTTCTGCAATATTTTATGTGTTCCATTGCTCCATAATAAATAATTTTCTAACAACACTTGTAAGGATTCTCTGGACACCACATATCTCCACAATGGTATGATATTGTCCACTTTGGGCCTAAGCCCTCATGGATTTGTTTTTGGGCTTTACCCCAAAAGGCCTCATACCAATGGAGATATTTGTCCATCCTTATATACCCATGATCTTCCCCACTTCTAGTCAATGTGGGACTTTGGTCGTATACCCAACAATCCTCCCCTCGAACAAAGGACCATCGAGCCTCCCCTCAAATGATTATCCATCCGTCCACTCTCTACCAACCAGGATTCTCCGCTCCAATGCGTTGGAAGCACACGCCTTACATGGAAGCACCACCTGCCTCGAGAGCTTGCTCTAACCGAGCTCATCCACGGATCCCATTGTGATATTACCGGGGCTCACCACCTTCGTTCGGCATTCCGAGGATTCATCCACTTGGCTAACTTTGAATCTGGCTCTGATACCACTTGTAAGGATTCTTTGGACACCACATATCTCCACAATGGTATGATATTGTCCACTTTGGGCCTAAGCCCTCATGGATTTGTTTTTGGGCTTTACCCCAAAAGGCCTCATACCAATGGAGATATTTGTCCATCCTTATATACCCATGATCTTCCCCACTTTTAGTCAATGTGGGACTTTGGTCGTATACCCAACACATTTCTACACACACTTCACTCTTGATTTCTTTCCACTTGTTCTGGGTTTTAGTGGAAGAGAAATCTAAGAGAGGAAGCCCTAAACGCAGAAAGTAAGGAGCCCTAGTATGAGACCTAGACGCAGTCAAGAAGGAAGCCTACACACTGCCCTATATGCTGGTCTCTACAAGCCCTAAATGCAGTCAAGAAGGAAGCCTACACGCTGCCCTATACACTGGTCTCTACAAGCCCTAGCCACAGTCAAGGAGGGTTACTATGATGCCCTAACCGCAGGTCCATGATGCCCTAGCCGCAGGCCACTTCAAGTGATTGAATTGATGGATGGAGGGCCAAGGATCTAAGGCCGAGAGGTCAGGCTACTAGGCCGAGTAGAGGGAAGCTAAACACTGGAATTTGAGTCGTTGTTTTGGGCACGTTGAGGAGGCCGAAAGTTACAGCAATCTAGGCCGCAGGCCATAGCAAGCTATTGGAGTTATTCCATGGCTGCGTTGAAAGCATAACGTGGCATGGGAGGAGCCTCTTCAAGGCTGGCTGCTAGAGGGCTAGTCTTGCTGTGTGTTGGGTGCAGTCACAGCAGCAACAATGGGACAACAGCATGATGGGACAGCAGCAATGTGCACTAACAAACAGGGTTGGAGCAACATGCCAAAGTGTGAAGACTGTTGATGATAAAGGCTGCCCAGAATACATGGAATAGTATGACAGCAGTATGGCAAACATGGAATAGCAATGTCACTAACACATGGGACAACAGTGCTAGTAGTATGACAGCATAGTAAATGGGACAAGGAGGCTATGATGCTTGTTGGATTGTTGTAGGTTACAATGGGACAGCAGCAACGGTGCAGCTAGCACATGATGGCACAATGGGACAGCAGCAACAGTAAGGTGCAACAAATGCAATCATGGTGGAGCATGGTAGATGGGACAGCAAGGACATGGTGCTTGTTGGGGCATGGTACTTGGGATAGCAAGCTATGACATGTTACAATGGGACAGTAGCAAGCACGGTGCTGCAAACACAATGGAGCAGCATGATAAGCAAGGTGCAACAAGCACATGGTGACAAGCATGGTGTAGCTACCACATGGGACAGCAGTATGGAAACATGGTGCAGCAATGGCACATGATGCAGTACAGTGATGGGTACAGTCATGATTGGTGAAGCATGATGAGATGCAGCATAGTGATGATGGGTGTAGCATGGTGCAGCATAGTGAGGTGCAACATGATGATGAGGAGCAACACAATGATGGGTGCAGCAAGGCGATGGAGTCACCTTGGAGAATCAGTTGAAGCAACATGTCTTCAACTGAGTTTAGCTACCTCATGTATCATCCTCTTAGAGATGATCTATGCTCTTATTTAGATAAGTCAAAGTGCTAACTTTTGTTGTACATGTACCATCTCTCTCTCTCTCTGCTGAACTATTGAAGAACATATAAGAAGAATTGATCAAGGGTTCCCCACATTGGGGTTTGTCTCTGGCTAGTGCCACATCTTGTGTCCTCTTGTCTTGGCTTGTCTTCTGCGATCTATGTTTATGTTCTATCTACAATTTACTTTAATGCTGATGTGATTGCTAATATGGAAAAGATATTGATCTAACTGTGAAAATTGAAATAAATTGCTCTAAGCATAGAACATACCTAAAACTAACACACTGTGTGAGCCTGATCTGTCCCCCCTCTGCTTCTCCGCTAGCCTAGATAGATGACGCAGCTATTGCATGGGCTCCTCCCAGCTACTGCGTCACCCTCATCTGGCTCAGCGTGCTAACACAGGCAATGCGTGAGCCTCTGTGTCACCTTTTTTGCACTGCATCACTCCTCCTGCGTCTCTGGCTCTGGAACAACGCTGTCACTCGGGACAACTGCTCTTTTGCTGCAAATTCTTCGGATTTCTTGGTTGGTGTCTTCAGTCTCCTATGATCTGCAATCCTTTGATACCATGTGAAAATTTCTAAATCTACACATCAGAAACCCCTACTGCAATCACTGGTTTATCATCTCCTACTTGTTCTTTGCATTTAACAAGTTATTTAATTACATAAACATCGATGAAAAACACTATTCCAGCCTACACATACATACAGATCATGAACTAGAATAACTGAGACAATCACACAAGGGACACCGTTATTTTTGGACAATCGTCCCTGGAAAAACCCAATTTGGAAAAACCGGTACAGCATATAGAGGGTTTGTATTATTAAGAAGATTCTTGAATACAACTAGGGTGCCAAATGCGGCTTACCCAACAGAGAATAACCTTGGCAGAAGTACCTCTATCTGGAAACAGATATTTTGACAATTCCAACAACTGGATGATCAACCCCACAGATGACAAATGTTGTTCCCAGTGCTAGGCATCGATGGCTGCTCCAAGCTCTGCGCTGGAACTGCGTCACCCTCTCAGTGAGCCTCCATTGCTCAGAAATTCGATATGCTGAACCGCTCTCTCTCTGCCCCATAGGCAAACTCCAGCACTGCCTCTAAGGGCCTACGTCAGCCCCTCCAGCTTCTATGTCACCTGCGTCAGCCTCTCTGGCCACTGCGTCACCCTCTCTGGAGTTGCGTTGTCTCTCCCGGTGCTGCTCTGCCTCTCTACTATGTATTCTTTGGCCTTGGACTGAAGTCCCTCTGTCGAACTGCCCCTCACTACAACTCACATCACTTAGCTCGACTTTCTCAGCAAACCACGCCCTAGAAAAATCGAACTCTTTGATATCTTGGTGTGTTTTTCCAACCAACCCTCAAGCCTCCTCTTATACTTTTCCTGTTGATGAATCAATGGCCGTGATCTAATCTCTAATCAATGGCTAAGATTAAAACAGGTTTGATCCTCGTCACTTAGAACCTTCTCACCCATATTTTTATTAATACACATTAATATTTTTATTTTCCTAAGTTTAGACTTACGAACCCATTAAAAATATTAATTATTTTAATAACTCCTCATCCGGGTGGAATTTCTCCAAACTATTTCTGGGTTCTAGAGATCTCATGTGTTATAGCTCCTCCACCAAATTTCGTAGCTAGAGCACATCTGATGCTACCCAAAATCAACATTTACATGATTCAAAAGCCCAAGAAGGGTCTCTTTAAAATGTACAATGACTCTATAGACTCGATATTAATCCTAGGTGTCCACAATGGGGACTTTGACTAATATAATGATGACCCAAGCATGAAACCCATGCTTTAATAAGTCATTGATACAATAATAAAAATTATTTTCTTTATTCTTTTGACAAGTACATTTCATGATGACTCAAATACATTGATGAAGACCAAACCTAGTTACATTTTCCAACAGGATGGAGGCTGACCTGAGGCATGGTGACATTGAGTGGGTGGCGGAGTTGAGGATTTCTGAGGCTGGGGGTCAACCCAAGCCACCACACCTTGACATACAGGCCATTCTAGACAGGTACCCGGTAGTGTTTGGGGGCATACCACCAGGGCAACCATCTGACCGAGGGTTTGAGCACACAATTGAGCTAGAATCGAGCGTACAAGCAATTATTACCACTCCATACAAACATCCCAAGGCCTACAAGAATGAGATTGAGCGAGCCATTCAGGAGCTGCTGGCACTTGGGCACATTAGGCCTAGCTCTAGCCCCTTCGCTTCATCAGTTGTCCTGGTGAAGAAGGATGGGACATTATGCATGTGCATAGATTACCAGGCATTCAACAAAAAAAGACCCTGAAGAACCACTACCCCATTCCATGCATAAATGAGTTGATGGATGAGCTAAGAGGAGCCAAGTACTTCTCCAAGATAGAATTGCGTTCGGGGTACCACCAGATCAGAGTGAGGGATCAGGATGTCCCCAAGATGGCCTTCAAATGTCACTATGGGCACTTTGAGTTTCTGGTTATGCCTTTCGGGCTAGCCAATACACCGACCACTTTCTAGTCCTGCATGAACCATGATTTCTGTGGAAAGTTGCGGAAGTTTGTACTAGTATTCTTCGATGACATTCTGATCTATAACAGGACTTGGGAGGAGCATTTACAACACTTGGAGGTGGTGTTGTGTATTTTATAGGAGCAACAGTTCTACGCCAAGTTGTCCAAGTGTGAGTTCGGGTTGATAGAGATGCTCTATTTGGGGCATATTATTGGGAAGGATGGCGTGAGGGTGCATGAGGAGAAGATGAGGGCCATCCGGGATTGGCCAGTACCTCAAAATGTGACTGAGTTAAGGGGCTTCATGGGCATATGCACCTATTATAGGAAGTTCGTAAAGGGTTTCTCACAGTTGGCATCGCCCCTCACGAATTTGACTTAGAAGGGGGACTTCACATGGACAGATAGGGCACAACCAACATTTGAACACCTCAAGGAGGTGATGAGCAGTTGTCTAGTATTAGCCCTCCCTGATTTCACACCTTGGAGTATGATGCATCAAGTGAAGGCGTTGATGCAATTCTGTCACAGGATGGCCATCCCATCGCTTTTGAGAGCCGAAAACTCCTTCCGCATGAGAGGTCATATTCTATTTATGACAAGGAGATGTTGGCCATTGTTCATGCATTGGCTAAATTTCGGCAGTACTTAGTGGGCAACAGGTTTAGAGTGAGGACTGAGCACAACAGTCTTCGCCACTTTCTAGGGTAGAAGGACCTCAACGACAAGCAACAAAAGTGGGTCAGCAAAGTCCAGGCCTACGATTTTGGTATAGAGTATATCAGGGGAAAGCACAAAGTGGTGGCAGATGTTATCCAGGAGGCCCGCAACACTTTCCCTCATGAGCATTTGCCATGATTGGAAAGCACAACTGTTCGTGGAGTACTCCAAGGATCATCATGCGTGTGAGATCTTGGAGGGAACCTATAGGGATGAGTGCTACCGCATGATGGCAGATGTTATTTATTACAAGGGGCACATCTATTTGATTCTTGGTTTTCAGTTGGAGAAAATCCTCCATGTAGCCCATGGACACCAGGGGTTCCTGAAGACTTACAGGACAGTTAGGGAGTGTTTCTCGTGGAATGGCCTCAAGGGGGACGTGTTGAAGCATGCACAAGAGTGTGAGGCCTGCCAGAGGAACAAGGGGGAGTTAACTCATCTGGCAGGGTTGTTGCAGTCGCTCCCTATTCCGGAGGGGAAATGGAAGAGCATCTCGATGGACTTCATCACAAGTCTTCCTATGGTGCAGGGTCTTGATTGCATCTAAGTGGTGGTGGACAGATTGACGAAGTATGCCCATCTCTTCGCTATAACCACCAGGTACTCTGTTTCGCAGGTTGTAGAGTTGTTCTTCAGGGAGGTTTTCCAGTTTCATGGTCTTCCCAAGACCATAGTGAGTGATAGGGACAACTGCTTCATGGGGGCTTTTGGCAGGAGATTTTCAGGCTAGTGGGCACAGAGCTTACCCCCAGCACCATTTACCACCCCCAGATCGACGGGAAGACTGAAATCGTCAACAAATGGTTGGAGGGTTACTTACGGAAATACGTGACAGGGTAGTAGCAGGCATGGGCAAGATGGCTACACTTGGGGCAGTATTGCTACAATACTACCTGTTGTCGCACAGATTGTCCAGGCAGCGCGACAACGCTCAGACCGGGGGCTGTCACCCTGATCCCCGATCTCTCCGTTTAAGCCGTCTCCTGAGGTTAAGGGGGGTAGACCCTATGGGATAAAGGAAGACCAACTGTGGACCAGTTGGGTTGGGAGACACAGCAAGACAATTTAGCACCTGATTGATTTTTAGAAATTAATGTACTAGTGCCTTATGGAGTTAATGATTAAATGATTATTGCAGAAATATGAACCTTGTAAAACAATCATTTATCATCAAATATCCTAAACAATACAAGCTATTCAATAAACTCACAATGCTTTAATAATGATCCAGCAATTAAATTTCTAAAGATTGAATGCTTTAAACAACCATACAATTTAAATGCTAACCAATTACCACTTTCATATAGCTAACTTTAAATAAACATTTAGGTGCATTTAACTATAGAGAAATGGAACATAGATACCACAAAAGACACCAAAAATGAATTTTCAATTTTTAGTTAAGCTTTTCAATTTTTTTTAATTTTTATATTTTTAAATAAAACAAAACTAAACTAAGCAAAAACTAAAGTAAATTAAACTTAAAATTATTAAAACTAAACTAAACTAAATGAAAAACCAAAGCAAAATATGAACCCATTAAAATCTAAAATTTAAAACTTTTTATGATTTTTTAATTTTTTATTATTTTGATTTTTGATTTATTTTAAAACTAAACTAAACTATAACTAAAGACTATAAGTTAATTGAAAATAAAAATTAATACCTGATCTAATAAATATAAAAAGTGAAAATTTCTAAAATCTAAAATTTAAATCTAAATGAAAATCAAATAAAAATCTAAACTATATGATAAAAAACTAAAGATCTAAATCTACCCTAACTATCTTAGACTAACATATATACATTAACCTAAAACTTATGCATAGTATCAAACCAAAATTGAAATTTTGTCTGCGGTTTAATGTTTGCAGATTTTAGCAGACGGCAACGTGGAGAGGCTTCGAGAAGGGCAGCGGATGGACAACAGAGATGAGTTTGTAGGTTAGCATGGGGTTTCGAGAGAGCGGACGAGCAATGGCAGCTCTCGTGGGGAGGCAACGCGTGAAGGAGACGGGGCAAATGAAACTTCGACGGCAGCAGAAGGGAAAATCGAGCGAAGGCAGAAGGAAGGAATGCGATGAGGATTTGGGCAGTGATTTTGCAGGTTTGCTGAAGCCGCAGAGGGGTGGTGGTTTTCACGCAGGTGAGGAGAAAGGAATGCGTGCAGTGGATAAGAGACTGCATGGATTTGAGCAGGCAAATATGCGGTTTGGATTTGATGATTGCGTGAGGGAATAGGGAGTGCTGGGCAACGTAAGGAAGGGTTAAGAATGGCCAACATAGGTAGATAAAATGAATGCTGCGTAAGGCAATAATGGACTGCGCAAATGAGAGAGGAGCTGAGGATGGCACGCAGAACTGCGTAAGAGTTTGAGGAAATGAGGGATTGGAAGGTAGAGCCGCAGCTTGACAGAGGGGCAGGGTAATGCAGCAAAGAGAGGAAAGCAACACGCAAAGAGGGACGCAGCGTAAGAGTTGGGAACAATCCAGGAGCCTGCCCTAAAAAAATTTCGAAAATTTTCCTGCAAAAATGAAACCCCAGCAGACAGATAGCTTGGAGAGCCTCGAATTTCTTCAGAAAAATCCTGCAAGAACTAATCCTGAGGCCAGATCTTACCCTTCAGGGCCTAGATCTGGCTTCAAACAAAAATTTCTTCTCAGACCTGTAACCTGCAATGGCAAAACAGAATACCCAGAAATAATATGCGCAAGAAACAAAACTAAAAAAACCCTAAAGCCTGCTAAAAAATCACACTATTCACAGTTTAAAGGCTCCAAATAGCCAGATTTGTCAGTATGCCACATAATTATTTTTAAGATTTTGATTTTAAGATGATGTGCTTCAAAAAAAACCCTTCATGCATTCACCAGAAAATTTCAAATGATAAGCCTGGGATCAAAACTGGCTGGGCTCTTCAGAAAATGCAATCCAGGAGTTGGCTGGGTCAGCCGAGAACTTCCCCAAACGCCCGGTAATCTAAAAAAAAAAGGATTTCCTGCACAACTTAAATCAACCATTAACGAAGAAGGAGAAAACGATACTAAAATCCAAATGTAATGGAGATACCTGCCACCATATTCAGAAATTTAACTACCATTCAAACCCTAGCGACTAAACAAGATACCTGTGTTTAAAATCACTCTTCATCAAGCTATCATCAATGGCTGAAAATAAATTTATGCAAAAAAATAAAACATCTTACAGCAATTCCAAAAGAGTAACACCAGCAAGATTTCAACCCCAAAGTCTTTCTTTATTGCACAAAAAATGACTACAAGAGAGCTTTCTTTAGCACAAGACTCACAGATCGAATGATCTCAAATGACCCTTGACACCCTATTTAAAGGAAAATTTCCCAACGGCTAGTTCGAGTGATCCATGTCAAAATGATCTCGACCGTCGATGAGGATCAAAATCCCTTTTAATCTCATCCGTCGAAATTTTTAAATGCATTTTAATATATTAAAAATTTAAATTTTGCATTTATTTCCTCAAAACTTTTGACTTATTATTATTTAATTATTTTATTTTTTAGTTATTTTTTTTTTTTAATTTTTTGATTTATTATTATTATTTATATCTTTTATTATTTTTATTGGACCCTCAAACTTAGCCTTTGGGAAAAAACACCTAGGACCTAGGACTTATGAGGGGATAAAACATTTTCTAACCCTCAAGACACTTTACATCATGACTTTTACAATTTTACATCTCAAGGGGGAAAACCCATTTGACATAGATCCCCATAGACCACCCAGTTTTGCGACACAAATATAATCTAGCAGATCAAGCAATTTGTAATAATTTAACCAAATAGTTAGGATTATTTCCAAATTACTTTTACATAGACTCGACCTAGCACACTAGGATTCCCCTAAGATTCTAATGACAAAATCCATTTCGGCTTTGGGGTTAGGCTGAAGGAAAACTCTGCCGATCATGGATCGGTGAGACAAAAAACCTTCCGGAACGTAGATTATCACTAGAAAATTAGGTTTGCCTAGGCAATTTACATACATGACTCAGATCTGCTAAGATTATTTATAATTTACACATGCAAACTGGGTTTATAACATAACATGATCGGGCTGATGATGACAGTAGAATGGCACGGATACGTCGATCAAGCGATATCCCTTTTGCGAAAAAAGGGGGTGTACTGCTATGGGTAGTTGACACGTAGTGGTCAACACTACCTATCACATGTCCATCGGTATGTCACCTTTCCGCGCTTTGTATGGTTACAGTGCTTTGTCTTTTGCTGACATTGTCTTTGTAGACAGTCGGGCCCCACGAGCGAAAGATTGGATCCAGGAGAGCCAGGACATTCTCAAGGCTCTCAAGGATAACTTACAGACAACGCAAAACCAACAAAAGCTGTATGCTACCAGGCGCTGGGTTGAGAGACACTTTGAGGTGGGGGACCTAGTACTTTTGTGCCTCAAGCCCTACAAGCAGTCCACGCTGAAGCAAAAGGGGGCCGAGAAGCTACAACCACGATTTTATGGGCCTTTCCAAGTCACCAGGACGGTCAGTGAGGTGGCCTACGAGTTAGAACTTCCATCGAGGAGCTGAGTGAATGATGTCTTCGATGTGTTGTGCCTTAAGAAGGTACTGGGCTAGCAGGTGATAGCAGTTCCAGAGCTACCTCCATTGGATGATGATGGGCACCTAGTTTTAGAGCCTGAGGCCATCATAGACAGCAGGGAGAGGAGGTTGAGGGGCAGAGTCATCATGGAGTTTTTGATCCGGTGGAAGAACCTACCCAAGGAGGATGCCACTTGGGAGGGTGAGTAGATTCTTCAGCATCCAACATTGCAGTTGCTTGGGGACACGCGACATTTTGGCAGGGAGGACTGTGATATTCCCACTTAGCAATATTGCTAAGGGAAATATCAATCTTGTCAATTTTGTCAAATTTTGGATTACTACTTAGGAAAAGTGGGTTGTGGGACCCCTCTTAAAAGTTTTGAGCTAAGGCAAGGGCCCAACATAGGAGAAAAGAGTAAATCAAATGGTTCGTTGTTAACTTTAGGTATGTTCTATGCTGATAGAAAATTTCTTTCAATTTTCCATATTATCTCAATATATTTTCCAGATTAGCAATCGCATTTAGCATGATAGTAAAATGCAGATAGAACATAAACATAAATCGCATAAGACAATGTTGATTTGGGGTAGCATTAGATGTGCTCTAGCCATGAAATTTGGTGGAGAGGTTGGGGCACAAGAGATCTCCAATACCCAGAAAGGGTTTGGGCAGATTCTAAACAGATCAGGAGATATTAAAATAATTAATATTTTTAATGGAGTCCCTAAGTCTAAACTTAGGGAAAATAAAATATTAATGTGTACTAATATGAATCTGTGTTAGAGTGGTCCAAAAGACATGGACCAAGCCAGATCTAATCTTAGCCGTTGATTAGGGACTTAATCTCGGCCGTTGAGATGTCAACAGGAAAAGTATAAAAGGAGGCTTGAGGGTCACTTGGAGAGGTACACCAGATGATCAGTCATTCTATTCTCTAGAGCAGGGTTTGCTAAGAGAGGTTGAATCAGTGATTGAGAGAGCAGCTGAGGGGCATTGAGTACAGTGAAATAGAGAAGGCAGAGATTGTGCCGGAGAGCAGCGCAGCAACCAAGGAGGGTGACGCAGAGCCAGCAAAGGCTCACGTAGGGCCACACAGAGGCAGCCAAGTGCTGCGCAGAGCACCAGAGGGGCCAGCGCAGCTGACGCAAAGGCTCCCAGAGCTGACGCAGGGCCTCCTGGGGCTGACGCAGGCCTAGAAAGGCTGACGCAGGGCCAACGTGGGACAGAGAGGGGCTGACGCAGTCCAGATTGGGCAGACGCTGGGGTTGCATGAGCAGTTTTGTGCTGAGGAACTGCCGAAAGGATTTTCCGGGGTTTCAGCCAGGAGATTTCTCTCAAACTGTGAGGTATAGCTGCTAAGGAAATTCTCTGTTGGGTAGGCCAGTTTCGGCACCTAGATTGTACTCTGATATTACTTAATAAGAAAACCCTCAGATAGCTGCACCGGTTTTCCTGCATTGGGTTTTTCTGGGGACATTGGTCCAAAAATAATGGTGTCATGTGGTGTGTTTGTTCTTGTTTCTTTTAGTTGCTGATCTGTAATATGTTGAGCATGCACTGGTGTTTATTTTCAGTATTTACTTTGTAAATAACTTGTTAAAGAAAAATAACAAGTAGGTAGGAATAAATCAGAAAAAGTGCATGAAGGGTTTCTAAACTAAGTAAATTTAGAAACTTCAATAGACAAGCCAAGACAAGAGGACACAAGATGTGGACCCCAATGTGGGGAAACCCTTGATCAATTCTTCTTATATGTTCTTCAATAGTTCAACAGAGAGAGAAATAGTACATATACATCAAAAGTCAACCTTTTGACTTAACTAAATAAGAGCAGAGATCTTCTCTAAGAAGATAGCATATGTGTAGCTGATCTGAGGTTAGGTGAAGGCATACTGCTTCCACTGATCTAAGGTGACTCCATCACCATGCTGCACCTCACTGTGTTGCACCCAATCATCATGTTGTACCTCATTACAATGTTGCACACATCATACTATTGTACCAACCTAAACTGCATCATCATGTTGTACCTTATTATCATGTTGCACCTCCTTGTGCCGCATTATCATGCTGTACCTTATCATCTGTTGCACCTGCCTGTGCTGCCTCATGCTATACCTCACTTTGCTCATCATGTTGCATCTCATTGTAGCATTTATTATCACAGTGCTACACTTTGTAACCAAGTGCTGCACACAACATGCTACACTACACTTCTTCATGATGCCTATCATGCTGCAGCAACATTCCACATCATGTTGCACCTTATAACAATGTTGTCATATCTTATCATGTACTGCATTAGTTCACTGTTTAGAGGATTCTCTATATGGTGCATTGGATGACATTCTAACACTAGATTGGGCAGCCTTCATCATGGACAAGTTAGGCCATCAAGATTGTCCTACCTATCCTCACACATTGGCAGCAACATCAAACTAATCTTTGCTGCTCAAACCTGTTTGCCTATCACTGTTAGTGACTGTCTTGTTAGGGCATATTGTTGTAGTCTTAGATTCTCCAATAGACTCCCAAACAGCCCTTGAAAGATTGCGGCATACCTTAAGAGAACCCCTCCCTTGCTACATTGCTGCCTTAGGGCATATGACAACCCTTGACTACCCAACGCTAGCCCAGTGGTGGTGCTATGGCCTGTGGCCTAGCATAACAGCATTCGGTCCTTAAAACATGTCCAAAACATCAACATTAAGCCCTCAAGAACTCGGCCTAACAGCTAGCACCCTCGGCCTCCATGACATCAATTCAGACCCATGATTTGACCCTAAAATAGCCCTTTACTCCTCACGGTTTCTTCCTTCTGTGTTGCGGCTAGGAGACAACATTTTAGCGTGGCTATATCATGAACAATGTTTAGGGCAGCTTTATTATGGACAACGATTAGGGCAGCTTTGATATGGACAATGTTTAGGGAAGCTTTGATATTTTAGGCTTGTGTCCACCATAAGAGTTGCCCTCCATTAGGACGTAGAGCCTTCTCTCCATTGCTTACATCTAGATCTAGGGCATGCCTTCTCCATGACAGCATTGAGCTAGGGCATCCTCTTCTTAGGGCTGCGTAGTCTCTTAGGATCTCTTCTTCCCACTAAAAACCCAAAGACAAGTGGAGAGGAAGAGATCACAAGAAGAGTGTGTGTCTAAATGACTTTCAAGGCACCTCTATTTATACTAAAACGTTGAGCATAAGTGGGGGCAATTTGGTTGCTGGCCGACCTTGATGAATTGTCCCATAACACAAATAAATTCATATCTCCATGAATACTTATCGGAATCGGATGATCTTTAGATCAATCCTACACCTCTCGTGAGAGGAATCCAATAAAAATATCAGCTGCCATAAATAAGATGACCCACATGGAGTTTGGCCCTAGTTACCAATTTTAACACTCCCTCTCAACTAAGGAGAACTCCATCCGTTGATCCATCTACCAGACTGTGCTATCTCTGCTATTAGTGCCCTGCATTGCTCTGCTCTGCTCTGCTGAACCATGAAGAAGGAGAATTGATTGAGAATGTCTCATACCATTCTCCACTGACCCGAAGTCAGTCCCATATGAAGAGAGTGTCTCATACCACTCTTACTGATCCGAAATCAGTTCCAAATAAAGAGAGTGTATCATACCACTCTTATTGATCCGAAATCAGTTCCAAATAAAGAGAGTGTATCAAACCACTCATACTAACCCGAAGTCAGTTTCATTGATCCTAGATCAATATCATCCTAGCATAGGGAGTACGGTAGTAACACGATGCGTCCATCAGTACTACTATGGTCCCTATCCTCATTTCCCTACTCATTGGCCAGATGACAGGTACTTCCCATGAGTCCCAGATTGCATGGATAGGATGTCTTGACAAGAGAAGGATGAACCACTCATCCTGCCTACATCTCACAAGGGGTATCCCAGGGGAAGGCTGAACCACTCACCCTGTACACAACAAATCACTAGGGGAAGGCTGAACCACTCACCCTATGATTGTGTCTCGGTAGGAGAAGGATGAACCACTCATCCTACCTACATAGAAAACCACTAGGGGAAGGCTGAACCATTCACCCTATGGTTACTCATCGCTCCACGATGTACCCTCAAGCCCCCCGGAGCTCCTAGAGCTCAATGTCCATATCATATAGGACCCTTAGGAGAGAGTCTCTCCACGACTCCTAGTCGTTCTCAGAAAGTCACAAATTTGACCTTTCCTAGGGGCTTCGACAGAATGTCGGCGACCTGCACATCAGTCCTAATGCGATGGAGCCTTCTTGCTCATCGATGTACCATATCCCAGATAAAGTGGTACCTGATGTCTATATGCTTGGAGCAATCATAGAATACGGGATTCCTCAACAATCGAATCCCCCTCTGGTTGTCACAGAAGATCACGGTGGTATCCAGCATGTGTCCAAACAACTCACTGAAGAGCTTCCTCAACCAGGCAGCTTCACACGAGGTCATACTCGTAGCTATGTATTCGGTCTCAGTGGTGATCAAAGCAACCGACTTCTGCTTCCTTCTCATCCAGGATATCATAGCAGAACCCAAAGAGAACCAGCACCCAGAAGTGCTCTTGCGATCCTCCACACTGCCTGCCCAGTCAGCATTTGAATAATCATGCAGCTTCACATTTCTGGCAGTGTATCTCAATCCATGAGAGATTGTGCCCCGAAGATATCTCAGAAGATTCTTGGCACCAATCCAGTGAGGCTCAACCATATATGAGCTCAACATGCTAACTGCAAAACATATATCCGGATGGGAGTTCACCAAGAACATCAATGCTAGTATGAGTTTATGAAACTCAAAGGCATTTCCCAAATCAGGTCTGGCATCACTACCACATAACTTCTGAAAGTTAAGCTCCATCGAGGTAGTCACGGGCTTGCAGTTTACCATTCCAAATCCGAAATCCAACTCCCTCTTACTTTTGCAAATGAGAGGGTCTACACCTGTCAGGAAGAGGTTGTCCTCATGAGGTGCTAGTATGAGAGGTCTATCATCCACAACCTTCAAGCAAGGGTTTGGATCGGCTTCACTCCTAGTGAATCTCAGCTTCATCAGACAACTATCAATCCTCTCATATCAAGCTCGGGGTGTTTTGCTTCAAACCATAGAGGGCTTTCTTCCACCTGCACACATGAGATTCCTGATCATGAATCTCAAACCCCTCGGGTTGTTCCAAATCTATGGACTTGCTACATGAGGGGAATTGTCCCCTTGTAAGATTTTCTTTCGGTAAATCTTGGACATGTACCTTCATGCTCTTCTTAGATTCAGCCATCCCTATCACCATTTGACTCAAATTGGGTAGGGTCCCATAATAAGCAAACCTTAGATGCTATAGAAGAGATGTGTCAACTGACATGGTCCCCAATGGACTTCCTGCAACTTGATACAAATTGTCAACCCCGAACACAAAAATAAAAGCATCTTTGAAAATTCCATTTTCAAACACATACCTTTCCATCGATGAATGCCACCTTGAAACCTTTGACTTTCATTGCCGAAATGGACACCAGGTTCTTCTTGAGATCAGGTACATAAAGAACTTCTTGTAAATGAATCGTGTTACCCTCATTCAATTGAGGGGTAACATTCCCTACACCCTTTCCGGGATAGGTGGCATCGACTCTAAGTATAATCTCCACGATTGTTTCCTTCTCTATCAAATTAGAGAGAGCTTCCTTCTATCTGATGAAGTGCCTTGAAGCACTACTATCAATAAGCCAGATTCCCAAAGAGTTTGGAGGAGAAGTATTGGCGAGGGCCAATATAAGATAATACTCCTTTATTAGAAACAACATTTCATTCTTCATACCTGGGGTTCCTTGCTTTCTTTGAAGAGTCAGTTATTTCCTTGATGACCTGCATTACCTGTCATTCCTCCGATCATTGAAGATGTCCCTGGAATGATTGTTATCATCATCAAGTGATGTGTCCCTACCATTCGAACACTCCTTCGCATAATGGCCGAACTTATTTCAAGCAAGGCATCTGCCTTTCCTTCCACCCTTAGATCCGGACTTCCTATTGAAGTGATCTTTAGGTAGGCCATCAGAAGCTTCCGCTGTGCCACTTGGATAATATTCTCTGCTTCGACTTCGCCCTTGGTGAATTTGAAGAGGGATGAGGAACCCATTGAGCCTTTTGTCTTTTTCCAACTGTCTTCAGTGATTGCTCTTTCATTCTTGCTTGGGCTTTGTCTTCACCTCACCTCTGATACCATGTTAAATTTAGGTATGTTCTATGCTGATAGCAAATTTACTTCAATTTTCCATATTAGCTCAATATCAATTCCAGATTAGCAATCACATTTAGCATGATAGTAAAATGTAGATAGAACATAAACATAAATCTCAGAAGACAAGCCAAGACAAGAGGACACAAGAGGTGGCGCTAGCCAGGGACAAACCCCAATGTGGGGAAACCCTTGATCAATTCTTCTTATATGTTCTTCAATAGTTCAACAAAGAGAGAAATAGTACATATACATCAGAAGTCAACCTTTTGACTTAACTAAATAAGAGCAGAGATCTTCTCTAAGAAGATAGCATATGAGTAGCTGATTTGAGGTTAGGTGAAGGCATACTGCTTCCACTGATCCAAGGTGACTCCATCACCATGCTGCACCTCACTGTGTTGCACCCAATCATAATGTTGTACCTCATTACAACGCTGCACACATCATACTGTTGTACTTCCCTGAACTGCATCATCATGTTGTACCTTATTATCATGCTGCACCTGCCTGTGCTGCCTCATGCTATACCTCACTTTGCCCATCATGCTGCATCTCATTGTAGCATTTATTATCACAGTGCTGCACTTTGTTACCAAGTGCTGCACACAACATGCTACACTACGCTTCTTCATGATGCCTATCATGCTGCAACAACATTCTACATCATGCTGCACGTATAACAACTGTCATATCTTATCATGTACTGCATTAGTTCACTGTTTAGAGGATTCTCTATATGCTGCATTGGATGACATTCTAACACTAGATTGGGCAGCCTTCATCATGGACAGGTTAGGCCATCAAGACAGCCCTACCTATCCTCACACATTGGCAGCAACATCAAACTGATCCTTGCTGCTCAACCTGTTTGCCTATCACTGTTAGTGACCATCTGGTTAGGGCATATTGCTGTAGCCTTAGATTCTCCAACAGACTCCCAAACAGCCCTTGAAAGATTGCGACATACCTTAAGAGAACCCCTCCCTTGCTACGTTTTTGCCTTAGGGCATATGACAACCCTTTACTGCCCTATGCTAGCCCAGTTGTGGTGCTATGGCCTGCGGCCTAGCATAACAGCATTCGGTCCTTAAAACATGTCCAAAGCATCAGCGTTAAGCCCTCAAGAACTCGGCCTAACAGCTAGCACCCTCAGCCTCCATGACATCAATTTGGACCCATGATTTGACCCTAAAACAGCCCTTTACTCCTCACGATTTCTTCCTTCTGTGCTGCGGCTAGGAGACAACATTTTAGGGTGGCTATATCATGAACAGCATTTAGGGCAGCTTTATTATGGACAACGATTAGGGTAGCTTTGATATGGACAGCGTTTAGGGCAGCTTTGATATTTTAGGCTTGTGTCCATCATAAGAGTTGCCCTCCATTAGGATGTAGAGCCTTCTCTCCATTGCCTGCATCTAGATCTAGGGCATGCCTTCTCCATGACAGCGTTGAGCTAGGGCATCCTCTTCTTAGGGCTGCGTAGTCTCTTAGGATCTCTTCTTCCCACTAAAAACCCAAAGACAAGTGGAGAGGAAGAGATCACAAGAAGAGTGTGTGTCTAAATGACTTTCAAGGCACCTCTATTTATACTAAAACGTTGAGCATAAGTGGGGGCAATTTGTTTGCTGGCCGACCTTGACGAATTGTCCCATAACACAAATAAATTCATATCTCCGTGAATACTTATCGGAATTGGATGATCTTTAGATCAATCCTACACCTCTCGATGAGAGGAATCCAATAAAAATATCAGCTGCCATAAATAAGATGACTCACATGGAGTTTGGCCCTAGTTGCCAATTTTAACATTAGTGCATGGTGGGGGCCACCCCAAGGAAGGAATACACTCCCCACTTGGTAGTACGCACTCTTGGAGGGAAAGAGAGTGGGAAAATCGAAGGATGGCCCCACATGGGGAAATTGGAGGCACAATGAAAAAATAGGAGGGAGCACTCATTTTGGGGCATCTTTGATCATTTGAACATTCACCCTTGACTAGCAGGCTTGAGCTGAGAGCCAAGTCTGCATGTGTTGTTGAGCACATGAAATTTTTGAGCGAGAATCTCATCCTACCTTCGGTGGACTTCGAGTGCCAATCCAGGGAGGTGACTTGCATCGTTTCAGATCTTACCAAGCAGTTTTCCAAGTGAATTCGTGGAGTTGGAGAGCAAGTGGGACGCAGAAGGGGAGTACGTTGCCTTTGGAGGAGTTGGTTGTGGAGTTGGGAATTCGTTGGGCTTTTTGGGACAGCATAGGGCCATCAATTGCTGAAGTTTGGGAGTGCTTTCAGGGCTCCAATTCGTGGGAGATTGCAAAACAAACATAACTCGTACCAAGGACTACGTGGGCCTGCACAGTGGTACTCTAGCACCACATGTGGGAGCTTGGAGGAAGAAGGATTAAGGGTTGTAGCTTGTGGGGAAATCCCAGAGAGGAATTTGCTGAGTATTGCAGCCATTTTGGGGGCCTTCATTAGGGATATCTACAGGTGGGTCGAAATACCCAACAGCTAGAGGAGTGAGGAGAAATTGGGCCGAAATTCCGAGGTCAGCATTTGGCTGAACCTTTTCTGGGTTTTGGTGGGTTATTGGTGGAGAGATCAGGGCTAATTTCCTGGAATTTTCTGAGCATCGAAAGGAGGTCAAATCAGCCATTATTTACAGCCAGTAGTTCAATTTTCTGGGGGATCATCATAGAGTTATAGAGGGGACAACCTTTCAACAGTTGGGGCAGTTGATTTCATCACTTGGGCTTTGCTAGCTTTTCTTGGGCAAGCCCAGGTGCACACTTTCCAAACTTCTATTGTACCCCATACATTTATAATAAAATGGTTTAGACCAATGCAGTTTTTGGCTTATTTCATGGTGTCTAATTTGTGTGGAATTTTTGTGGGTGTTTTTGCTATGCATGCTTTGTTTATCATTGTAAAATTTCCTTAGAATACTACATAGAGAGTGTCAACTATGTCAATTCTTTACTGGAAAACATAAATTGGCTACTTTCCCTTTACAACTAGTAGTGGTAGAGGCCCCATTTCAACAATGAGGATCTTGATTTCATTGGCAAGTTCAAGGAAAACTCAAGTAATCTCCACAAATGGATCGTAACTGCCATTGATTATTTCACTAGGTGGGTAGAGGTCATACCTACCAAGAGAGCCACCGAAGAGGTTGTCATTGATTTCCTAGAAGACAAAATCATAACCCATTTCGATGTCCCCCTCAAAATCACTACTGACAATGCCAAATCTTTTAGTTCTCTAAGATGTCATCATTGTGTTTAGATTATGGTATTGTTTTGTCTCACTCATCTAATTATTATCCTCAAGGAAATGGCCTTGCGGAATCAAGTGATAAGAATTTAATGAACATCATTAAAAGTACAATAGGGGATAATAAAGGAAGATGGGATAGCCAAATCAAATATGATTTATGCCATACCACATAACTAAGAAAGATTTTACTAATAAAAGTCCACTTTAACTTATGTATGGGATGAATAATACATTACCTATTCATTTGAAAATTCTAGCTTATCGTATTTTGTAGTGTGTTTCTACTGACTTGATGCCTTGCCGGAAAGAATCTCACAGTTAATTGAGTTGGATGAAAATAGGAGAAAAGCCCATGATCACCTTGTCAAGAGCTATGGAATTACAAAGAAAAATATTGATAAGAAGGTTGGAAGACAAGATTTCCATATGGGATTTAGTATTTCTACAAAACAAAAAGGTTGAGAAACCCAGAAATCATGGAAAGTTTGACAGTTTGTAGTTACGTCCTTGTGTAATTGTTGAAATTGCAAGAGAAAATTCATTCTACATTGGCCATCTAGATGGCGAGAGGTTGCCTTTACCTATAAATGGTCAAGCTCTAGAATTGTTTTACAAAGGTATAATTTAGCACTATCTGTTGGGTGTGGAGCATGATTATTTAGAGGTCTTTGTTTCAGCCGGATGTATACCCCAGGAAGTTTGTACACCCCTCCACGCGGGGGGGTGCGTGGGGGACTTGTCCCCCCCGCGGGGGTTCGAGGGGGCTATCCCCCCGGCTGGGGGGTCCGGGGCCAGCGGTCCCCCGGCGGGGGTTTCGGGGGCAGTGCCCCCGAAGCTAAAAACAGATGTAAAATTGCCTTGTAAAAGTATAGTAATTTCTAGTCAATCTGGGCCGTTCATTAGGCGGATGATTTGACGGTAGAACTTATGTTTAGTTTAGGGGTTTTTGCCCTAGAAGGCAACCCCTCTCTTTGTATGAGGGCATTGTATTGAGGCTGTGTAATAGATGTGTATTCTCCGAGCGAGAAACAGAGAGGTGAGACTGTGAGAGAAAACAGAGGATATTACAGCGGATCTGCTGTAGGTTGTGTCTCTTCATTTTGCTGGATAATAGAAAGGAAGGACTGGCTGTTCGGGGTGGACGTAGCCCAAACTGGGTGAACCACGTATATCTGTGTCTCTCTGGTTTTATGCATTTCTGTGTTTATATTTATGCAATATTCTATGTGTTCCATTGCTCTGTAATATATAATTTTCTAACAACTGGTATCAGAGCCGAAGGTCTATTTGGCTGACAAACTCGCAGGAGAGAAGGGTTCCTGGTTCGAGTGGGAGCAATGGCGGAAGATGGTAAGTTTAGGGTCGAGAAATTTAACGGCCAAAACTTCTCGCTGTGGAAGATGCAGATGGAAGATTATCTGTATCAGAAAGATCTGTACCTACCATTGGGCGGAAAAACAAAGATGCCAACGGGTATGACAGATGAAGAATGGAACCTTCTCGATAGAAAGGCACTCGGAACAGTACGGTTGTGCCTCGCAGCGTCGGTCGCCTTCAACATTTCGAAGGAAACAACGACAGAGGGTTTGATTAAGGCGTTGGCGAAACTATATGAAAAACCCTCGGCCTCAAACAAGGTATTTCTTATGAAACGGTTATTTAATATGAAGATGTTGGAAGGTGGATCTGTTGCAGACCATTTAAATGATTTTAATACTGTTACAAGTCAGTTAAGTTCTGTAGGGGTAAACTTTGATGATGAAGTTAGAGCTCTGTTATTCTTGTGCTCATTGCCAGAAAGTTGGAATGGTTTAGTAATGGCCATTAGTAACTCTGTTTCTGGATCTAGTACTTTAAAGTTTGATGATGTTGTCGGTGCTATCCTTAGCGAGGAAATGCGATGGAAAAGCTCCGGTGAGACATCGGGTAATGCTTTGAGTGCAGAGTCTAGGGGAAGAAAAATGGAAAGAGGAAAGAGCTCAGGATATCGCAGTAAATCAAGGAAAGGCAGATCCAAGTCCAGATCGGGGATAGTGTGCTGGAAATGTGGAAAGAAAGGACACCTAAAGAAAGACGGTAGATCTCGGAAGGGAAAATGAGCAGATACACAGCGAGAAAACAATCATGAAGCAAATGTGACAGGTGAGGTGTTACAAGACTTTGATTCTTTCTTTCGAAAATATTACTGATTCCTGGGTGGTAGATTCAGGGGTCTCATTCCATGCCATGATAAGACATGACTATGTTCAAGGAGATTTTGGACAAGTCCATTTGGGTGATGATAAACCCTGTAAAATTGTTGGAATGGGTAAGGTTCTTGTAAAACAGCAGAATGGAAACCAATGGCTACTAAAGGAGGTAAGGCATGTTCCAGATCTGAAGAAAAATCTGATTTCAACAGGGCAGTTAGGCGGTGAAGGTTGTGTGACAACTTTCACAGATAAAGCTTGGAAGGTCACCAAAGGAGCCCTGGTAATAGCAAAAGGCGAAAAGGTTGGTACATTGTATTTATGCAATGGTATTTCTAACTCTGTTAATGCTTTAACTTCCAAAGGAGCAGATGCAGCATTATGGCATCATAGGCTCGGACACATGAGTGAGAAGGGGATGAAGATTCTTCACTCAAGGAATTTGTTGCCGGGTTTGAAGAATGTTGATTTGGACTTCTGTGAGAATTGCATTTATGGAAAACAGAAGAGAGTCAGATTTCTTAGAGTTGGGAAAGAAAAGAAGAGCGAAAAATTAGAGCTTGTGAATACAGATGTATGGGGACCTGCTCAGGTATCATCTCTCGGTGGCTCTCGTTATTATGTTACTTTTATTGATGATGCAACTAGAAAAACTTGGATTTATTGTATTAAGAATAAATCTGATGTATTTGATACTTTCAAGAAATGGAAAGCTTTGGTTGAGATTGAGACAGGAAAGAAATTGAAGTGTCTCAGATCAGACAATGGAGGTGAATATTGCAGCAAAGAGTTTGATAGGTACTGTTCAGAGCATGGAATTCGCAGAGAGAAGACAGTTCCAAGAACACCACAAGAAAATGGTGTGTCAGAAAGGATGAACAGAACAATCATGGAGCGTGCAAGGTGCATGAGATTGCATGCAGGATTGCCTTTACAATTTTGGGCAGATGCTGTAGATATTGTTGTTTATCTAATAAACAGAGGGCCTTCAAGTTCCTTGGATGGTGGTGTTCCAGAGGAAGCATGGACAGGTAAAAAGGTAAACTACTCTTTTTTAAAGCCTTTTGGTTGTGAGGCCTTTGTCCATATTAATAAAAAAATAGAACAAAGCTTGAGGCAAAATCAAAGAAATATACCTTTATTGGATATGGTGTTAATGATTTTGGTTATCGCTTATATGATTATGAAAATCACAAAATCATTAGGAGCAGAGATGTAATATTCAATGAAAATGTCTTGTATAAGAATCAGTTGCAGGAAAAGAAAACAAGGAATACACAGTTCTTGATGAGATCGCTGAAAAAGTAAAGGTGCCTGAAAATAATAATAATCAACAACCACAACAACAGCAACCACCACAACAACGACAGGCACCCCAAACACCTGAAAGTGGTGTTAGAAGATCTACCAGGATAAGTATACCCCCTGAACGATACTCTCCTTCATTATATTATTTATTGTTGACTGATTCTGGTGAACCCGAATGTTATGAAGAAGCAATGCAGGTTGAAAGCAGGAAGAAGTGGGAGGTAGCCATGGAAGAAGAGATGGACTCCTTAATGCATAACCAGACTTGGGACTTAGTCAAGTTGCCTGCAGGAAAAACTACATTGAAGAATAAATGGGTTTACAGGCTGAAGGAAGAAGATGGAGGAAAACAAAGGTACAAAGCTAGACTTGTGGTGAAGGGGTTTGCACAGAAGAAAGGTATTGATTTTGATGAAATATTTTCTCCTATTGTTAAAATGACTTCAATCAGAACTATTTTAAGTCTAGTAGCAGTTGAAGATTTGCATCTTGAGCAGTTAGATGTAAAGACAACCTTTCTCCATGGGGATTTGGAGGAAGAGATATATATGCAGCAGCCACAAGGATATGAGGTAAAAGGGAAGGAGAAACTAGTGTGCAGGTTGAAGAAGAGCTTGTATGGCTTAAAATAGGCTCCAAGGTAGTGGTCTCTAAAATTTGACAAGTTTATGTCTGAACAAGGTTATACTAGATGTCACTCTGATCATTGTGTTTATCTGAAAAAGCAAAATGATGGCAGCTATATTATATTGTTATTGTATGTAGATGACATGCTTGTTGCAGGGTCTAACATGCAGGAAATAAATGTGCTCAAAAGAAAATTGGCAAATTCATTTGCAATGAAGGATTTGGGAGCTGCAAAACAAATCCTTGGTATGAGAATAACTAGAGACAGGAAAAATCGCAAATTAACATTGTCTCAGAATGAGTACATACAAAAGGTGTTGAAAAGATTTAATATGCACAATGCAAAACCAGTTAGTACACCTTTTGCTAGCCATTTCAAACTTAGTAAGGAAATGTGCCCAAAGACCCAAGAAGACATGGATTATATGTCTAAAGTTCCATATGCATCAGCAGTTGGAAGCTTAATGTATGCAATGGTCTGCACAAGGCCTGATATTGCACATGCAGTGGGAGTTGTAAGCAGGTACATGAACAATCCAGGAAAGGAACATTGGATGGCAGTGAAATGGATTCTCAGATATTTGAAAGGTACCACAAATCAAGCATTATGCTTTGGTGGTTCAAACATTTCTCTACAGGGATATGTTGATGCAGATATGGCAGGTGACAGAGATAACAGGAGGAGCACTATAGGATATGTATTTACTGTAGGTGGAACAACTGTCAGTTGGGTTTCAAAAATCCAAAGTGTTGTTGCACTTTCAACAACAGAAGCAGAGTATGTTGCTGCTACAGAGGCTAGTAAAGAAATGATTTGGTTACAAAGGTTTATGGGTGAATTGGGTAAGGAGCATGATATGGGCACGTTATACAGTGATAGCCAAAGTGCCATTCATCTTGCAAAGAACTCAGCATTTCATTCCAGGACTAAACACATACAGCTCAAGTACCATTTCATACGATCAGTGTTGGAAGATGGAGAGTTGAAGCTGGAAAAGATACACACTAGCCAGAATCCTGCAGATATGCTAACAAAAGTTGTAACCAGGGAGAAACTGAGAATATGCTCAATTTCAATTGGTCTTCAAGGTTGACGATGAAGATGAAAAACAACCAGGTCCAAAGAGGAGTCATTTTCCAGCAAATGAAGTAGCGGTGGAGTTGCTACAATCATTCTCCAAGTGGGAGATTGTTGGGTGTGGAGCATGATTATTTAGAGGTCTTTGTTTCAGCCGGATGTATACCCCAGGAAGTTTGTACACCCCTCCACGCGGGGGGGTGCGTGGGGGACTTGTCCCCCCCGGGGGTTCAGGGGGCCGATCCCCCCCGGCTGGGGGGTCCGGGGGCCAGCGGTCCCCCGGCAGGGGTTTCGGGGGCAGCGCCCCCGAAGCTAAAAACAGATGTAAAATTGCCTTGTAAAAGTATAGTAATTTCTAGTCAATCTGGGCCGTTCATTAGGTGGATGATCTGACGGTAGAACTTATGTTTAGTTTAGGGTTTTTTGCCCTAGAAGGCAACCCCTCTCTTTGTATGAGGGCATTGTATTGAGGTTGTGTAATAGATGTGTATTCTCCGAGCGAGAAACAAAGAGGTGAGACTGTGAGAGAAAACAGAGGATATTACAACAGATCTGCTGTAGGTTGTGTCTCTTCATTTTGCTGGATAATAGAAAGGAAGGACTAGCTGTTCGGGGTGGACGTAGCCCAAACTGGGTGAACCACGTATATCTGTGTCTCTTTGGTTTTATGCATTTTCTGTGTTTATATTTATGCAATATTCTATGTGTTCCATTGCTCTGTAATATATAATTTTCTAACACTATCAAGGGTGCATTTCTCACTGTAACATAGTTTTATTTTGTTTGCTCATGTGATTTCATGCTCATTGATGTGTTGCGATTGACTGTCATAATTAGTTACATCTCGCATTGTCTTTATCTTATTAGTTAGATGTTATTTCATTTCCTAGAATAGTTGTTATTTCATTTGACTTTATTGCTATGTTAGGGAGGGATAAGAACTCGATCCAATTCTCTCGTAGGGTACTGATCTCTTAATGATGAGTTTTCAGGTGACAGGTGGAAGATTCTCAGGTTCTCACATCCTCCCAAATATAGAATTTGCAATGCAATTAGAGCCAGTTGTTACCCCTATGTCAATGGGGGTACATAGACTTTTCTTAGCACATCATTCACCACCATTGTAAGCCTAAGGTCACAAGTCAAAGCCATGTAAAATCCATGTGAGACCCTACATTAGGTCTCTTAGACCTATATCTTGTTATTTTGAGTCTGTATCTATTGTTTTCGGTCGGACCATGCCCTATCCCCGAAAATATTCACCTATCCAATATTGTCCCTAATCGGATTGGGGGACCTTGGGAGACTTCTCATTAGGACTCTTGTTTTTATGAGAACCTGCATTTTGTAGGGGTGATCACTTGTGTATGGGCCAATCCAGCGCGTGTCAAGGTGCACTTGTCATTCCACATGGTTAGTGTCTAATATCTATAGATTTTGTAGGTGACCTTGGCCTTGTTGCAGTATTACTCTCTAACAACATAGAAGTCTCTTGTGACAACTTTCACGTTTCCCAAGGTAGTTTATGTTTTTCCAATGCAAAATGGTCCAAGTGGTCAAAAAGTCAACCTAGGCTAAAATTTTAGAGCATGACTAGAGGATGTCAGGTCACATGGATATTTTTTGATCAGAGCATCTAGTGAATGGTTATGGCTTGGTCAAACTTGGTCAGTGATACAAGGAATACTCCAAGTGAATTTTTAGGCAAAGCATTGGGTAGTTTCTTACATTCATTACGTTGAAAGTGATCAGCACAACGAGATGAAGAAAACCTAGGTGTGAGAATTATGAGATCATGCAAGGCATTGGAGATCAAGGACAGGGGTAGGATGACATGGCATTCAAGTGATGATGTGGCAACGCCCTAGAGGCTGAAGCAAAACAAAGACAAACCCATTATAGATCAAGACTGGAGGAACAAAACCCATGTTCTAGATTCGCCAAGAGGAAAAGGGAGTTGGAGATCTATCCTTTGGGACCTAGGACAAATTACTTAAGAGGAAGTCAAAGTAAAATAAAGTCAAAACTAGTCGTTGGGTCAAAGCTAGCCGTTAGAAGGGGGTCTATTAGTCGTTATAACCTCCTTGGACCAAAAAAGTGAGATGATGGACCACAAATCTAGCCATTAGAAACAAATAACCTCCAAAATACCAAGTTGACCTCACCAAGTCAATTTGCACCCCTCTATGTCGACAAATTGAGTTTTGCATGTGAACCAAGGAAGCTAGTCGTTAGGAGGATTTCGGCGTTATTTTTATTTTTGACCATTGAAGACCATTTTCAGAGGGAAGTCATGGCCTCTCTTCTTAGACCAAGTCAACCCCCCTTGAGGAGTCACTATATTTATTTTGTAATATTTCATGAAATTAAATATTGTTAAGCACTAGATTGTGGAATACTAGCAATATTTTTAATAAGGATAGTCAACTAGCAATTAGAGATTTTTTTATAAAAGGCTAGGCTCTCTTTCCTTGTAATCGTTGTTGTTCACTTGAGACAAGTGCTATCTAATAAAAAGAGCTCATCTATTTGCAAAATCTTTCACACTTTGTATAATTGTGTAGTGGGTTTTCTTAATGTTCATTTTCTTGTTATCGTTATTGGGCATTATTTCTATCTAATTCCATCTTGATAACAACTAAATTTATCTTGAGACTAATGTTCTCTGCGATTGTGGAGCTAATACGCTACGTGGAAGCAAGCAACTAAGGTTTCCCACTTGTTTGTTTTGGTTTTGCAAGTGAATCGATCCAAAAATTTTAGACTATTTCAGAAGGGAGCTTTACTATTCCAAGGATTTTGTATTTTGCTGCACACAGAGGACAAAGATTGGAGACACCACAAAAAGAGGGTTGATCCTAAGGAAGATTGACAGTTGCAGGGTGAATTAAGCTATAGTGGGGTGATTTCCAAAAGAACCAAGCCCCCTTCCTATTACCCACCACCTTGTGGGTGATATCCCCAGGAGAAATTTTTCTCCAAGATGAGCCTCAGTCGGCAGCCCCTTGATGCCTCCTACTAGCTCGTTGTGCCTTTCCTCTGCCACCTGAGCCAGCCATGTGGTTCCTCACCCACTTGTATTGATCATATGTTTGAAGGTGGGCCTCTCGAATCTAAAGGTATGTCTTGTCATTTGATAATTGAGTATTGAGTTTACTTAACATGGATACCTCTGGGTATGGATTGATGGGGGGATTTGGCGGAAAGAGTGGGCTTAGTTTGTACTCTTGTCTCCTTGATCTCTTTTGGTTGTTACCCTTGGATCTTAGTCCCATGGGATATCCTCTATTGGCCATTTGGTTCTAGGGTGGTACTACTTGGGAAAACTCGACTTTGGGTGCGTGGTCCTGCTCCTTTACCCACACATACTACTCCCTTTCCACTCACTATACACCCATTCACATTTCTCCCACCTGGGTTCACATTCCCATTCTGGGTCCACATAGGGCTAACCTCCCTATCTCCTTTCCCCCCACCTTCGGTCAAGCCTAGAATGATGCCCGGAGGTTGAAGCAACTAAAAAAAAAGAAAAAACATAATTGGCCACATTTAATAGGAAATTGTACCACAAAATGTAAAAGATGGTCAGGACAAAAATAATTAGCACGTGGGAAAAAGCCAACACATGAGCTCTACCCCATCCCTGGCCATCACCCTGGTTCCATAGGCCCTAAATGAGCCTCCTTTATCATTCAGGAACCCATGATTGTCCCAACCCCTGGAGGGCAATGAACTGCCCTACCTCAAAAGGGGTAATCACTGCTATATTATACACATCATGCTCTTGCCCTTTGAGCCCCAAGGAGTTAATTAAAGAAAATTCATAAAAGGCCAAAGGTATATGAAGAAGGGTGGAAAAGCCAAGTTCAAGGCACCTCATGTACCATAATCCCTCCCTCCTATACATTACATACCCAGGTGCGGGCTTCCCCTTATCTAGCTACCCTTATGCCCCACTATGTGGCCCAAGACTGCCCCTCTCATTCCCTATTCCATCTCATTTATTTGTCACTTGCCACCACCATTAGAGGGATGTACCTTGGACATACTATCTCCTTTAAGGGATAAAACCACCTAATAAGGTACTTGGCTAACCCCCTTTGGAGCTTGGAGACACTAGCACATGCCAAAGCCCACTACGGAAGGGCATGCCATTATGAAGTGCCCACTTTGTTATCCATGATTTGTAAGCTCTTTTACTCGATTATTTTAATGACTGGTTGTACTGGAAGCCTAGGGGATGCATTGGATCTTATGCAGGATTACAGGTGGTTTCCATTTGGGTTTGGTTTCCTTATATAGGATCCTAACCACCAAAGGTCTACATTGGCGCATGTAGGGTGTGCATAGAGAGCCATGGGTTTCCACAGCAGCAGGAAATACTCCACGAATCTTCCTGGATACTCAGAGACTACTAGAGATCCACTTTTGGGATGATGGTTATATGCTTGGTACATTATGCCCAGCATGCCCCCACAGGAGCCCCACACTCTCGGTCGGTGTCCCAGGACTTGTACGATGTCATGGCAGCATTCATTCCACCACTTGGACCCTTGCATAGGATCTACCGACATCTTCGATTCATATGGAGACCCATGGGGTCATTTATGTGCCCTCAGACCCACTGGGAGCACCACAGGTCTACTACTTGGAGAACAAGGGGCCACCCCCTTGTCCATCATATTCCGAGGAATTTATTCCTCAATATGGCACTTCAGGATATTATTGAGCCTTTGGAGGGACCTACGACATGTACATGTTATTATTTGTGCCCTTGTGAGGCTTATTTTTACACTTGTGAGCTAGTTTGTTGGGCTTGTCACCAATAGGGGTTTTATTTTCACATTATTTTATCATTAGGGGCTAATGTAGGCCTATAGGTTAATTTGAACTCCTTATGAGGCTATATATTGATGTTAGATACATTCATTTGTATCATCACTTGACTTGGGATCTCTTTATTCATAGAGAATTTTGCACTTTTTCCTTGGTGGATAGTTTTTGAAGATGGATGAATTTTGATGTATGGATTTGGGCTATTTCTCGTCTTGGAGATTTATTGAGCAAACGAAATGCTGGTTGGATATAATCTATAACATTGTAAGTAAATTTTAATGCTATTATTCTTGTTGCTGCATACTACTAAAATTAGGGCTAGTTGCTGCATTATTGAAATGTGGAATTGAGCATGTTTTAGCTAATTTAATGTATGGGCCAATGTTATATGAATGAAATGTCCTAGAGATTTATTTATCTCGAGAAGCTTGCATCATTTGCTTTGAAGTATAAATGCTTGAAGGTCACTTTCTTTTCTTTCTCTCAACATTAGATGAAGATGACTTTTCGGGCCTACTTGATCAAGAAACCAAGTTCTTACTCATCATTATCCTTGACTCCATATCCCCAAGTGAACTAGGCACTGATCCCTCAAAAGGGGTGATCATTTTAACCCTCTTTTTACCATTTTCCCCTTTTTCCCCAAGTCTAGCCCCATTAGGTCACCTAGGACATCAATTTCCTGAGAACTGACCCAAGGAAAAACTTCAATCTCCTATAGGCTACTGCGCTGGTGGGTCCCCTCCCTCTCCTCCAAATTTGAGGCAATTCTAACAGTGGAATCTCTAGGAATCCCAAGCCCTAGCTATAGGATCGAATTTTGCCTAGGCACCCCCAAGGCTAGACCTCAATAGGATCAACTCAACCTTTTGAAGTAAATATTCTTGTTTGGTCCTTTCCCTTCACCTTGTCTAGGATAGGAACATCATCGTTGCTGCATTCCATCCCCGAACCTGGGCTGAGTCCACTTGGCCTCCTGTGGTCCCGCTATTCAATAAAGATTATTTGTCAAAGACTAATTAGGAATCCAAGTTTCCAATGATTATAGGGATTGAGAAACTCCTTTATAAGCTTATTCTTTCTCCCTCAACCCTCCAATCCTCACTGCTTACCCCTGGTGGACCAATTCCCTTGCTTAACGAGCAAGCAAGTTCCATTTTTCACTCCATCCTTGGGAAAGGGTTTTCAGGGTCACTTCTCACCTATCCATTGACATCTAATTTACAAAGTGATCCCTACACTACCGTGACTCCCAACGGTGAAAGTCCATAAAGAGCAGGGAGACTTGGCTATGGTGACAGTGGGCTAAGCCTCCACCATTGCCCTTGACCTAGCAGTTGCCCTCGTAGGAACCCCTTTTAGATCCCCTGCTGGTTTGAGTGGTAACACTCCCTAAACAAGAATCGGACATAATGACTAAGAGGGACATCCACTTCACACTCCAACAAAAGGTCAGACTCCAAGGCATAGGTAAATCTTAAACAACCAAAAGATCCAAATGTTCTCAATTCTCATTTTTATTTTCTACAATGAGGGTAGGATTTGCTTGTTGATTTTATTTTCATATCAATTTACATGAAGCTATTTATTGGGGAAAATTAGCTAAATTGTTAGATCTAATCCTCACTTTGATACAAGTACCTATTTAGTTCAATTTACACCTGAAACAGTAACATTGTGGTTGCAGATATGCAGGTTAAGAGGCCTTTCTGTTTGCTAGACCTGCGCTTTCAACCACCATAAAGTTATAAACAAGTTATACAGGCCTACATGTGAGTCTACTACACTAAAACTTGATATTTTTAGTTCTAAATTAATGTAACGTTCCTAAACATGAATATAAGTGATATACAAAGCATGCAAACAATCCAGCAATCAGAAAAACGAAATAGACATCAAGCACCCATGAAAACGCTGGCAATAAAGAACTGTTGAGCCATTTTATTACTTCTTCAAGGGCAAATACAATAGCAAAATAGAATGGTGCACCTGGGCTTGTCTCAATGGACAAGCATGACAAAACCCAGGTGAGCAAATGTTGAACTAAAGGTTGCCTCAACTGCTGCACCAAACTGAACTGCGTTGCCCAGAAACTACACTGTCTGCTGACTTCGAAGGGTTGGAATCAATGCTTCCCGTGCTCAGAAAATTATGAGGTTTCAGCTCCTTGCTCCTTGGCCTAAACCTAGAAAAACCCAGGAACGGTTCGAGCTGGTTCAGACTTCTGAAATTCGACCCCCAAGGAGCCCAACCTCAGCTGCAATTGCAAAACTCGGCCTGCTGGAATGAGGCTGTAAATCCTCCTGAAAAGTGCCCCAAAACTCTGAGATGATCCCTCCTACAAATCTCCTTCCTTCCTGGATGAGTTTCTGGGCTGTAGCTCTTCCCCTCAAGACCCACAAAATTGCTGAACTAGCCCTCTGCGTTGTCCTCCAAGCCTGGAATTCGAACTGTTGGGTTGTTGGCTTCTCTGACCCCAAAACTCTTTCTGAATGTTGGCCCAATAATGTCCTTCAGGTTCCTTGGCTTCTCCAGCTAATGGCTAACCCAAGATGGCTCTATCTCCCTCTGTGTGTTCTCATTGTTGGCCCAGAAATACGCACTCCCTGAAGATAGTTGAGTGACTATGTTGTAGATACTCCCAGGAACTCCTGAAAATGTTGTGGAACTGCCTTCCTAAGGTGGCACTCGAAGTCCCCCGAAGGTAAGGTTGAATCTCTCGCTTGAGAGATTCGTGGCTGAACAACCAGTTGACTCGGCTAAGCAGCTCGAGCAAATAGTCGAGTAAATTCGATGCACAAGGATGAATGGATGACCAAGTGAGAGCCTCCTTCTCCTTATGACTTGGTGGGCATTCCTTTGCCTCACGTGGGCCCCTCCAATCAGCTATTCGAATTCCCTCCAAGCCATTCGAATGGCCTAGTTCGAATTCCCACGTGGGTGGCCCCCACCTTCCACTAGCAAATCTAATTTGGCCGAAATTTCTCCCACGTCCCTAAGTCGAAACTGCTGGGTCCTTTTCCTTGGAAAAATGTGCAAAATTGTGTAGAGATAAACCTGTTACAAATGTGTTTGGGAAGGGACATGACAGTCCTCCCCTCCCAAATGTTGCTTGCCCTCAAGCAACTTCAGAGTTGGGTGCTCCAGAATGTGCTCACCCTCCCAGGTGGCATCCTCATTTGGCAAGTTCTTCCAGCGTACCAAGAACTCCCTGATGGTCCTGCTCCTCAGCTTCCTCTCCCTCCTCTCCAGGATGGTCTCAGGCTCCAAAACCAAGTGGCCCTCATCATCCAATGGGGGTAACTCTACTAATGCTGTCACCTGTTGCCCCAACACATTTTTAAGGCACGAGACATGGAATATATTGTGAATCCTACTCCCTGAGGCAGCTCCAGCTCGTAGGCCACCTCCCCAACTCGCCTGATCACCCGATATGGCCCATAGAAGCGAGGCTATAGCTTCTCGGCCCCCTTCTGCTTCAACGTGGACTGCTTGTACAGCTATAACTGGAGGTACACCAAATCCCCCTCCTCGAAATGTCTCTCGGTCCAGTGTCGATCTGCGTACACCTTCTACTGGTTCTGTGATGTCGCTAAGTTATCCTTAAGAGCCTTGAGGATGTCTTGGCTCTCTTAGATCCAATCTTTGGCATTTGGGGCTCGACTGTCTCCAAAAACAACATCAGCAAAATATAATGCATCATAACCATACAAGGCACGGAAACGAGTCATACCGATGGACATGTGATGGGTGGTGTTGTAGCAATACTCGCCCAAATGCAGCGACTGGATCCAAGCCCTCTGTTGTCCAGTCGCATAGTTCCTCAGATACCCCTCCAGCCACTGATTAACTCGCTCTGTCTGGCCATCGGTCTGGGGGTGGTAGCTCGTGCTAGGAGTGAGCTCGGTACCGACCAACCTGAAAAGCTCCTGCCAGAGGCCTCCCATGAACCTGCTATCCCTGTCACTCACAATGTTCTTAGGAAGCTCGTGTAACCGAAAGATCTTCCTAAAGAACAACTCTGTAACCTGTGCAGCCGAATACATGGTCAGGATGGCGAAAAAGTGGGCATACTTGGTCAACCGGTCGACCACTACATAAATGCAGTCCTTGCCCTGCGCTGTGGGGAGCCCCATCATGAAATCCATGGATATACTTTTCCATTTCCCCTCAGGGATGGGAAGCGGTTGTAACGATCCTGCTGGGTGAATCAACTCCCCCTTGTTCCTATGACTTGCCTCACACTCTTGTATGTTGAAATTTCTAAGTCTAATCCGTTAGAAATTTTCCTGCACTATCTGGTTTATTTCACCTACTTATTTAATTACCGAACAAGTTATTTAACGATATAAATACTGAAATAAACACAATGCAGTCTCAACCATCTACAGATCATCAACTAAAATAAATAGACAAACACATAAGGGACACCGTTATTTTTGGTCAATCGTCCCCGGAAAAACCCAACTTGGGAAAACTGGTGCAGCAGTTCTGAGGGTTTTATTATTAAGCAGCTTTTCTTGAGCACAACTGGGTGCCAAACTGGCTCACCTATAGAGAAATCTATCTGGCAGTAATACCTCTCTTCGGAAGCAGATATTCTGAAATTTTGCTCCACGAAACTCTCTCCAACGCCTCTCTGAGGCTCTGCATCAGCCCTTCTGGCCTCTACGTTAGCCTATAGATGCTCTGCACTACCTCTCTGGCCCTCTGCGCCACCCACGCAGGCCCTTTGCGCAGTCACTCTGGCCCTCTGTGTGGCTTTGCGTAGCCTTCTCTGCCTCTGTGCTGGTCTCCCGACACTATCTCTGGCTCTATGTTATGTACACACTGCCCCTTACTACAACTCTGATCACTGGTTCGATTTCTCTCTAGCAAACCCCGCTCCAGAAAATCGAACTGACTGATCAACTTGGTGTGTCTCCAACTGACCCTCAAGCCTCCTCTTATACTTTTTCTGTTGAGTCTTCAACGGCCGAGATTACATCTCTAATCAACGGCTAAGATTAGATTTGGCTTGATCCATTTCATTTAGAACCTTCTAACCCAGTTTTATATTAATACCCATTAATATTTTTATTTTCCTAAGTTTAGACTTAGGAATCCATTAAAAATATTAATTATTTCGATATCTCTCTCACTGGGTAGAATTTCCCCAAACCATATCTGGGTCTTGGAGACCTCATGTGCTTTAGCCTCTCCACCAATTTTCATGGCTAGAGCACATCCGATGCTAACCCAAAATCAACACTCCCTCTTAGCGAGGAATGTGCTCTAGTAACGCTCCACCACTGAACATTACTCTGATCATTCGGCACTGGTGCCTCTGCTGATTTTTGGCCTTGCTGCCCAACATCCTCTGCACTGCTGCATCCTGTACTATTGCCCATGGCTCTGTCACTGCCACTGCTACATCTGTACGCCAACGCCCTCTACATCCGTGCTGCTGCTGGTCCTTTCTCCCAACACTGCATCTGCACTGAAACCCTCTCTCCTCATGCTGCATCGTGCTGCCTATAGCACTACCACTGCTACTGCTGCACTGCAACTCAGTTACTGAGACAATGGTAACTGATCTACCCAACCACTGACATCCTTGTCAGGCTAGAAACCCTCCTGATGTTGAAGCTCTCTCTGCTGCTATCCTGTGCTCCCTCTGTTGTCTCTGCGCTGCTACAACCAACTTTGTGCCTCTCTCACCGCTACAAACACCTATGTGCCTTCCTGCACTGCTGCAACCTCCTCTGTGCCTCTCGCACTGCTGCAACCCTCTTTGTGCTACTATAGATCCTTGCACTCTAGCACTCTCTGTTGCTCCATCCGCATCTGCTTCTATTGACATCCGCCATCATGCTACTGTCACTTCAGGGCTCCCGTAGCCGGATATGATCCAAGAGTTTGGGTACCTCACGGATCCTACCCCACATCTCATGTAGTCCTCCTGACTATAGCTCGATGTCACCCCACATCTTCTCTAGAGGTGCATGAGCACTCATGGCACAATCGTCATCATCCTCTACCTCCTTTGCTGCCTTAGAGTCAGAAGCCTCTCCCTTATTCTTCTTCCTGGGACACTGGGTTGCATAATGGCCCAACTCCCCACAGTTGAAGCACTTAATCTTGGAGATGTCCTTCTTCTTCCTCTTCCCTTGCTGCCCCACAGATGCTAGAGACACATCCTCTTCCTCCTCTTTCTTGACCTGGGCTCCTTTGCTGCTACTTCCCGCCTTGGTCAGCCGTCTGATCTCTTCTTGGCAAAGAGCTACCCACAATTCTTCCCATCCTAGAAGAGTTGCTCTGCCCAAAATACTTTGGACAAATATCTCCCACTCCTCGGAGACTGCGTTCAGGGCGTTCTTCACCATTAACTCTTGATCTAGCGTGGCCCCTATGGAAGTCAGTTGGTCCCGAATCTCCTGCAACCTGCTGAGGAAGTGATCTATCTGCTCCCCCTTCTGCATCTGATACGACCGCAAATGATTGTCCAATACATCTTCCTCTGCAAGGAAGTGCCTTGATATAATGTCGTCAAGGTATCCCACATTTCCTTTGCCGTATTCTTCTCGACAATATGCTGAACTACATGATCCTTGACCGCATCAAGGATTATGCACTTTTCCTTGGCCATCGCATCCTCATACCTTTCGTTATCGGCTGGGTCGACTGGGACAGCCACGGTTCCCAAGGCGAAGGCCTTGATGCGATGTCTATCTAGAACAGACATGATCTTGGCCTTCCAGATGACAAAGTTGGATGCTCCATCCAACCTATCCTGATCCCTCAGTCCGTTCGTTGCCATCTTTGCTCTTCTTTTCGACTCCTCTGAGTCCCTACTTCCCTCCTGGAAGTTCTCTCTGTTGATCTAGATTGTCATTGATGTCAATATGGCAATATTCGAGATACTAAATAATGATATGAAGCCAAGGAGAAGCAGAGCAGATCCGTGAAGAAACTGGAGCAAGAAGCCAAGGAGCGAAGCCACAAGAAAGCCAAGGAACGAAGCCACAGGAAAGCCAAGCCATGAGTAAGAGTCTGTTACAAACTGTTCTTATTAAAATATCGCATATGCTCAAGAGTAAGAGCCATATCATAGATATTGCATGAAATATCAGAAAGAGCCAACAGGAACTACAGCTGTCGGAAGAGTGGGGGTAGGAAAGTATGACTCAAGTCCCACACTCGTGAAGTCCCGCAAAGAGGAAGAATTCATTAGAAGGAGCAAAGAGAACTCTCGGCTGCCAGAACACCCAAGCAAAATGGGGTAGTTGAAAGAAGAAACCGAACAGTTCAAGAAATGGCAAGAACAATGTTAATAGTAGCTGACTTGTAGCCAAAATTCTGGAGAGAAGCAGTCGGGACCAATGTTGCACGAAGCGGGAGCGAAGAGGAAGCGCGAAGCGGAAGCGCGGAGCGCGGAAGCGTCATTTTCCAAAAATCTAGGGAGCGAAGCGTCCGCGGAAGCGTCTGCTATATATATATATTTTTATATATTTTTTTGCATTTATACTCAAAACAAACATCCCAAATACCAAATTAATTGTAGAAGACATGAAAAAATGCATATTTTTGCATAAATCAAGATAGATATGGCATCCATGATTCCATTGTAGTTACTAGTATGTACAACAATCATCTATATTCTAGCTATTACAAACATACATCAAATTTTTAAGCATATTATAAAACATAAAACATTTAAGCATATTATAAAACATAAAACATAGAGCATATTATGATTTATCTAGCAAGTGAGCAACTGTCAACATTTGTCATGTCCAAAATTCAAATAATAATGTTTACAAAATATGTCACTTGGTCACCGCCAAGCCAAAAAGGTTCAAAATTCAAATTCACAAGTCTACAAGTCTAATGAGTAATCTATGACAAAAAGAAGTAGATTGTGAATATATCTACTAATCTCTCCTCCTTCCACCACGAATAGAACGTGATGGCGGGCCTCCACGTGGTGGCAATGAAGAAGATGGTCCCTGTGTAAGTCGTGGCACTGGAACTGATGAAGAAGAACCCCCTGCCGTTGGTGTTGAACCATGGAACCTAGAAACCAAGGGACCAGATGGGGGTGGAGGTGGTGGCATATCAACACCCGTGTCATCATCCTAGAATCGCTCAAAAAATTCATGCAAAAAAAAAAACACTAGTTAACAAAAAAATTAAAAACATGAATTAGAGAAATGCTTTATAAGGGAAAATTGGAAAATTCATACCACAATGGACATACCTGGATAAGAGAATCCTCTAATTGCTCTAGTCGCAACACTCCATCCTCCAAATTGGGCTCCTCTGGATTCTTGTCCCAAGTCAACAAGTCTTTATTAGACTTTGCATCTTCACAGTAATGGGACAACAATCGCAAGTTGTAATGAACATAAACCAAGCTCTCTGCCCGGTCTAAATTCAACCTGTTCCTTTTAACACTGTGGATGAAAGAATAAGAGCTCCAACACCTCTCTGCAGAAGAAGTGTTTACCACCTGTGATAGCACCCGCAATGCCAAACTCTGTAGAATTGGAGTAGGCCCTCCATGCATGTTCCACCACTCAAGAGCAGAAAAATGCTCTCGATCTTGAATTGCATGCATGCTCGAAAATGGACCAGTGTTGCTCGTATAGTTGCTCACCTGTCTCCGTACCAATGCAGCCTCCTCCTCATCAGGGATTAATCTACTCAATGCAGCCATATATTTTTCGTGAACCTCTTTATCTTGGTGTGGTTTTCTCCTGACTCCCCCCCCAGGTGCTGGTTTTGAAAGCCATGATGGATGATAGTATTTAGGTGTCAAAACATATGCTAATGCATGCAATGGAACATTTAGCATATCCCATCGTTTTTCCACCTCTTCACGAATATAATTGTACAAGGTGGTATCTCTAGGCTCAACAATGTCTTTAATCTGCCCCAACATGCTATCCATTTTCTCATACACCTCCCCAATTACTGGTCGATCTGAATCTGCAAACTTGATCATGTAATAAATTGGTTTGGTGAATTGCAAAACATATTTAACCTGTGACCAAAAGTAACTGTCAAGAACAGTGTCCTTGACTTCATTAGCACCATCTGTACTGACGTTAATTTCATCCCATGTTTCAGCACACACCAGATTAGTTAAAGCTTGTCTCACCCTCACTAGCCGCCTAAAGGTGAGGTAATAACTAGCAAATCTTGTCTTTGCAATTTTAAGCAATTGCAACTTGGAGTAAGTGCCATAGAAGTAGTTTACCCTTGTATGCCCTGTGATGAATTTAATGAGCTGCTTCCCTTTCCTGTAAACCTCAGCAATCCACCCACAATCTTTGTGTTTCACAATATCATGCATCAAAAGGTTCAATGTGTGAACCAGGCACCCAGACCAAAAGATGTGTGGATGAGTACGCTCAATAATTTTTCCTGCTAACTTACAATTTGCTGCATTATCTGTGATCACTTGAACCACATTATTCGGACCAACATCTTTGATTGATTTCAATAGGAGATCTGCAATGTTTGGTGCAGTTGCACTGATGGAGGAGGAGTCATGAGATGCAATAAATACTGCACCACTAGAAGAAACACCAAGAACATTTATCAAATGTTGGTTTCTAATATTTGTCCACCCATCTGATACAATGGATACCCCAGAATCCACCCACTCATGTGTAAAACGTGTCAAAGCTCTTTGAACCTTAGCTTTTTCTCTTTCTAATAACACTGTTCTAGCTTTCTCATAGTTGGGGGCCTTGTATCCTTTTGGGGCTTCATTGATGGCCTTTACCATTTCATGCCAATAGGGAGAGAGAAGCACATTGAATGGTACACCGCAAGCACAAAGAAAACGGACTATCTTTCCATCCACATCATCCCTCCCAGTAACATTAAGGAAATCCCCTATTGTTTTTCTACCTCCAGAGGTTGCAAAAGTACCATGAGGAGATGGGCAACTACCAAATTTAGAGGTTGCACTTGATTCAGAATGAGTTTTTTGTTTCTTGTTTTTTCGTTGTGCAGCCATCTCTATTTTGATGTATTTTTGTCTTTGTTCACTTGAAATTTTTGGGCAAATGGTTACCCCCACAGAACCCTTTTTTTCATCACTGTCTAGCACCCCACAAAGATGCCTCCTCAGACGGGTATATGAACCCGTATATGGTTTTCCTCCATGACAACCATGAGGGCACATCCATTTGTAAGATCCACCACCCTTTCCCCCTTCAAGTTTGGTCACATAGTTCCACAAGGGATTTGATGTACCTTTCCCATCTTGTGCTTCAGTGTCCTCTTCAAGTTCATCCCCTTCCTCTTCAAACCCTTCCTCCTCATCATACATTGGGTCACTACTATTAGGACCAAGTTCATCCCCTTCCTCTTCCCCTCTATTCTTCACCCTTGCCATCATTAAAACCAAGAGTGGAATGATACATAGAAGCCAAAAGAACACCATCTTGGAATATGGATATAGGTGGTGGACAACCTGTAAATAAAGGAGCAAATAGAAACAATGGGAAAGAGTAGGAGAGAGAGGAGAAAAATACAATTTTTTTTTCAAAAAAACAAGGGAGTTTGGGGTTTGAACTTACCTCTTTAGCTCTTGTAGATGAAGTCCTCCAAGCTCTTGCTCCAAGCTCCTACTCCTTCTCCTAGCTCCTCCTTCTTCACTCCTCCAAGCTCTCCTCTCCTTTCCTCTCTTCTCTTCTCCTCTCCTCTCTTCTCTTCTCCAACTCTCATAAACTCAAAGTGAGCAAATGAGAAGAGAATGGGGGCTTTATTCTTTTCTAAAGTCACCCTAAACTCACCCTAAACTCACCTAACCCACCCCCTAACCCACCCCCTCATGCTAGTTAAGTTTAACTTTAAAAGAAATTAAAAAAAAAATGTGTCTAATTCGCTGCCCGCGGGGTTGCGTCCGGGTTGCGCCTGGGTGGCGTGCGGGTGGCGTGCGCTTCCGGGCAGGTTGCGTGGCGCCACCCCGTGCCCGAACCGTCTGCCGAATCGCGCTTCCGGGTGGCCGCAACATGGATTGGCAGGAATCGCATTTTTTGACCGGAATCGCGCCACCTCCAAAACGGATCCGCGCTTCCACTGGGGATTCCGGATCGATTCGCTCCGATCCGCGATTCTGCCTTTGGATCCGGGGGGGGGGGGCGATTCCTGCAACCCTGGTCGGGACAGTTGTCTATACCTTGAATCGAACTCAATTAAGACCAAATAATGAGAAGACTCCCTATGAATTATGGAAAGGAAGACCTACCTTCGTAAAATACTTCAAGATTTTTGGAAGCAAGTGCTTCATAAAAATCAATGATGGCTCACCAGGAAAATTTGATTCTCGGGTTGACGAAGGGATCTTCCTTGGATATTCTACAAGGAGCAAAGCCTACAAGTGCTACAATAATCGACTATGGAAAATAGTGGAAAGCATTGATGTGAAGATTGATGAAGACCTTCCAAAAAAAGAAATTGAAGAACATGAAGTTGACCCTCTCATTGAAGAAGAACTTGAAAAAGAAGAAAAAGATCAAGAAAAATCCAAGGAAAAAGAACCATCTCAAACCCCTTCAAAGATGAAGTTTCTCCAAAATATCACCTAGAAGAGCAGATTATTGGCAATATAGATGAAGGGATGCAAACCCGAAGAAGGATGACAAGTACACCAAAGAAAAATGATGTTTCTCTACTATCCATGATAGAACCATAAACATTTACTCAAGCAAGTAAGGATCCTCATTGGGTAAAAGCCATGGAAGAAGAAATGTCTCAAATCAAGAAGAATGAGACATGGGAGCTGGTACCTCATCCAAAGGATAAGAATATAATTGGAACCAAGTGGGTGTTCAAAAACAAAATGAATGAAGATGGACAAATCATCAGAAATAAGGCAAGGCTGGTTTGTAAAGGCTATTCACAAATTGAAGGAATTGACTTTGAAGAAACCTTCGCACCACTAGCTCGTGTGGAAGCTATCAGGATGTTCTTGGCATTCTCTTGCTCAAAAGGATTTAAAATCTATCAAATGGACGTTAAATCAACATTTCTAAATGGGGAACTCAAGGAAGAAGTCTACATGGAGCAACCAGAAGAGTTTAATCTAGCAGAAGGAAAAGACTTTGTTTGTAAGTTGAAAAAGGCATTATATGGGTTGAAACAAGCTCCTAGAGCTTGGTACGCAAGATTGGATCACTATCTACAACAACAAGGCTTCAAGAAGGGGGTGGAAGGAAGTAATCTCTACATAAAGACGGATGAGGATAAGTTACTAGTGACACTTGTCTATGTTGATGATCTGATTTTTGCTAATAATAATGATGAAATGAGCCATGAGTTTGCTCAAAACATGCCAAAAGAGTTCGAGATGTCGATGATAGGAGAGTTATCTTACTTCCTTGGACGACAAGTATCTCAAACCACGGCAGGCATGTTCATATCTCAAGCCAAATATCTTAAAGACATGCTTAAAAGATATGGAATGGAAAACTGTGCACCCATGAGCACACCTATGACCACAGATTGCAAATTAAGCAAAGATGATGACTCCCCTCCGGTAGATGCAACTCATTACAGGTCAACAATTGGAGCCCTTCTATACTTAACAACTACGAGACCCGACATTATGCAAGCAGTAGGAATGGTGGGAAGGTTTCAATCAGCCCCTAAACAATCCCATTTGATGGTTGTAAAAAGAATTCTCAGATACTTGAAAGGAACTCCTGATTTCGGTCTTTGATACCCTAAGAGCTCAACTCTTACCGTGACCGCATACACCGATGCTAATTGGGCCGGAAGTGTCGATGATCGAAAAGGTACGAGTGGAAATGCATTCTTCCTGGGAGACTGTCTAGTATCGTGGCTCAGCAAAAAACAGACATCCATATCACTATCTACAGCTAAAGCCGAGTATATAGCTGCCGCAGATTGTTGTACTCAAATATTATGGATGAAGGAAACTCTGAAATATGTCAACATAGGTGCAAATCAACCAATCACCATCTATTGTGATAACACAAGTGCTATCAGCCTCAGCAAAAATCCAGTGATGCACTCAAAGACCAAACATATACCAATCAAGTATCATATCCTTCGTGAACAAGTAGCTGAACCAAACATCATCTTGGAATATGTCAATACTAAGGAGCAGATAGCTGATATTTTCACAAAACCTCTTCCTCGAGAAGCATTTGAACATCTTCGTCAAAAGATGGGGGTCAGTTCTTTAGCATCACTTTAAGTTGATTCATAAAGATGTTGCATGACAGAGGGAGAAGTTCGACAAGGGAAGTCCTTGTGCATTCCTTTGCCATTGATGTCAAAGGGGAAGAGAAGAAAAATATTGCCATCAATAACAAAGGGGGGTATTGTTTATCTAGATTGTCATTGATGTCAATATGGCAATATTCAAGATACTAAATAATGATATGAAGCAAAGGAAAAGCAGAGCAGATCCATGAAGAAACTGGAGCAAGAAGCCAAGGAGCGAAGCCACAGGAAAGCCAAGGAACGAAGCCATAGGAAAGCCAAGCCATGAGTAAGAGTCTGTTACAAACTGTTCTTATTAAAATATTGCATATGCTCAAGAGTAAGAGCCATATCATAGATATTGCATGAAATATCAGAAAGAGCCAACAGGAACTACAACTGTCGGAAGAGCGGGGGTAGGAAAGTATGACTCAAGTCCCGCACTCGTGAAGTCCCGCAAAGAGGAAGAATTCATTAGAAGGAGCAAAGAGAAACACGCAATGAGGAAAGCGCCAACAGGAACAACAACTGTCGGAAGAATGGGGGTAGGAAAGTATGATTCAAGTCCAGCACTCGTGAAGTCCCGCAAACCGTCGTTTGTGATAAAGTTGTGGACCCGGTTGAGTTATCAAAAGAAGCTTATTGGAATACCGCATCACAAGTTATGAAAGGCTTGTCACATTGAATCCCCCGATTGCGATATAAGGTACGGACCCGATCGCTCTGTTGTCGTACAGATTGTCTAAGCACCGCGACAATGCTCAGACCGGGTTTTGTCACCCTGATCCCCGATCTCCCCGTTTAAACCGTCTCCCTAGGCTAAGGGGGGTAGATCCTTTGGGATAAAAGAAGACCAACTGGCAGTCAGTTGGCTAGGGAGACATAGTGAGGGAAACAAGCACTTGAGTGATTAAAACATGATTAGATCTTGCTATGCTTAGAACTAGTGCTTTATGGAGTTTAATGATTAAATAATTGTTTATCAACTACTGCAAAAATATGAAATTTGTAATTCCAAGATTAACAATCATTTACCATCAAATAACCCAAGCAATGCAAGATATTCAATAAATGCACAATGTTTTAACAATGTTCCAGCAATTAAACTTCAAAAAATCAAATGCTTTAAATGACCATAAAATTTAAATGCTGACCAGTTCACAAAATGATTCACCACTTTTCAATAGCTAAACTTTAAATAAACATTTAAGCGCATTTAACTATAGAGAAGTGGAACATAAATACCACAAAAGATGCCAAAATGAATTTTCAATTTTTAGTTAATCTTTTCAATTTTTTTTTAATAAAATTCTAAGTTTAAAATAAAACAAAACTAAAATCTAAATAAATAAAATTTAAATCTAAATGAAAATAAAAAATTTAAACTATAGAACAAAATTTTAAATAAAAGCCTAAGGATTAACTTTTTATGCTTTTTTTTTAGGATTTTTTATTTTTTATTTATTTTATTTGAAATTTTTAAAATTCTAAACTTAAAATCAAAATAGAACAAAGTTGGAATCTAAAGTATCTAAAGCTAAAACCTAAATCAACCCTAAAATTTATCTATATATATATATATATATATATATATATATATATATATATATCTTTTATTGATTTTTATAAAATTTAAATCAAAACTAAATCTAAAAAATGAAACGGAACTTTAGATTTCTAAACTATATAAAAAAAGGAATCAATTCTAATTAAAATCTAAATGGAAAACAAACTTTACCCTAACTTAAATTAACACATACATAACAAAAAAAAAAGCCAAATTTTTGTTTTGTTTTTTTTTTTTGCTGTTTATATGAATGTAGGTGCAGTGGGCCAAGGTGAGGAGAGCGAGGTGAAGAACTAAGCAGCCTATGGAGCTCGACGCAGTAATGGCCAAAATGCAGAACTAGAGAGGCGGAGAATAAGGGCGTTGCGTTTGAGGGTCGTTGTGCAGATGAGGAAGACAGCGTGTGATTGAGGAAGGAGCCGCGCAGGTAAAGGGAGCACGTGGGAGGCTGAGTGGATTTAATTTGCAGGTTGGACAGCTCAGAATGCGTAGAAGGAAAGAGGAATGCGTGAAGACTGCGTGGAGGAGTGCCGTAGGGATTAGAGTGAGGGTGCGGGCAGCTTGGACGGTGTTGGTTTCGAAGGCTGCGTGGAGAATATGCTAAGAAAGCAAGGGACTGCGTGGGCGATGGAATGTGTGGTGGCTGAGAATGCTAGAAGGAATTGCGTGGAAGACAATGGGTGTGGAGCGAAGAGGTAGCCAAGGAGAAAATGTGATTGTGGCAGCGTTGAGAAGAGGATGGAGCAGGCAGAGGCGTATATATGGCTGCGCGGGGAGACTCGGGCTACCAGAGAGAGAAAGGAACTGCGTGGAATGAAAATGGAGATGCGGATCAGTAGTAGCGTGAGGGTTTGACAGATTGGGAATATGCCTGTGGATTTGGTAGCTATGGAGGGGAGAAGGTTTCAACGCAAATCCAATAGGATGAGATATCAGGGATTTAATGGGAGAAGCGAGGATTTTACACGATTTGCTTAAATTTTTTTTTGAAATTTTCTTGTAGAAGGAAACCCCAGGCAGCAGACAGGGGGCCTGGAAAAACCTCAAACTTCTTCAGAAACTTCAAATTTTTTTAACTCCCTTTGTTTTTGATGACAACCCTGCAATAAATTTCCAGATCTGAAAGTGACTGAAGTTGAAACCCTTGGATAGCAAAACAGTGCCCCTGTAAAAACTGGTTATGAGGCCAGATCTTACCCCCCAGGGCCTAGATCTGGCTTCCAACAAGAATCTCTTCCTCAAATCAGCAACCTGCAAAAAACAGAAAACCCAGAGGCAAAATATGCAAGGAAATAACCCAAAATTTAACTAAATAATTACAGTATTCACAAACTAACGACTCTAAGCAGCCAGATTTGTCAATAATCCACAGAAATATTTTCAGAATTTTAGATTTACTATGAGATGCTTCAGAAAACCCCTCATGCATTCAGAAGAGAAATTTAAATGATAAACCCGGGATCAAAACTGGCTGGGCTCTTCAAAAAAGTGCTTCTCGGGAGTTGGCTGGTTCAGCCGAGAACTTCCCCAAACGCCCGTTGATCTTCGAAATCTAGATTTTCCTGCACAGCTTACTTCAACCATCAACAAAGAGGGAGAAAACAATACTAAAATCCAAATCTAATGGAGATACCTGCCATCATATTCAGAAATTCTACTACCATTCAAACCCTAGTGACTAAACAAGATACCTGTGTTTAAAATCACTCTTCATCAAGCTATTATCAATGGCTGAAATTAAAATCATGCACAGAAATAAAACATCTTACAGCATTTCCAGAAAAGTAACACCAGCAAGATTTCAACCCCAAAGTCTTTCTTTATTGCATATGAAAAATGACTACAAGAGAGCTTTCTTTAGCACAAGACTCATAGATCGAATGATCTCAAATGACCCCTGACACCCTATTTAAAAGAAAATTTCCCCAACGGCTAGTTCGAGTGATCCATGTCAAAATAATCTCGACCGTCGATGAGGATCAAAATCTTTTTTAATCTCATCCGTTGAAATTTTAAATGCATTTTAATATATTAAAAAATTAAAATTTGCATTTATTTCCTCAAAACTTTGACTTATTATTATTTTATTTTTTATTTTTTAGTTATTTTTAATTTTTTTTTAATTTTTTAATTTTTAATTATTATTTTTTTAATTATTTATATCTTTTATTATTTTTATTGGACCCTCGAACTTAGCCTTTGGAAAAATCACCTAGGACCTAGGACTTATGAGGGGATAAAACATTTTCTAACCCTCAAGACATTTTACATCATGACTTTTACAATTTTACATCTCAAGGGGGAAAACCCATTTGACATAGACCCTCATAGACCACCCAGCTTTGCGACACAAATATAATCTAGCAGATCAAGCAATTTGTAATAACCTAACCAAATAATTAGGATTATTTCCAAATTAATTTTACATAAACTCGAAGCACACTAGGATTCCCCTAAGATTCTAATGACAAAATCCATTCCGGCTTTGGGGTTAGGCTGAAGGAAAACTCTGCCGATCATGGATCGGTGAGACAAAAAACCTTCCAGAACGTAGATCATCACTAGAAAATTAGGTTTACTTAGGCAAATACATACATGATACTGATCTGCTAAGATTATTTACAATTTACACATGCAGACTGGGTTTACAACATAACATGATCGGGCTGATGATGATAGTCGAACGGCACAGACACGTCGATCAAGCGCTATCCCTTTTGTGAAAAAAGAGGGTGTACTGCTATGGGTAGTTGACATGTAGTGATCAACATCTAGCTCTACTTGGGGACATGTTGCTGCATTGTAGGAATGTGAGAAACCAGAATCTGCATCCACACAACACACACCAAGAAATAAGTAGCGTCCATCCAAAAATCATCATATAACATTAAGCACATGAAAGATATAAGCTCTTCATTTATTAACTATCTAGTAACATGAAAAGTAAATCTAATCCCAAAACAGAAATAAAATGCTGAAATGACAAGGAGTAAGGTTAGAAATACAATACAGAGGATGCCCCATGGCATCAGATATCATCTTTGAAGAACAGCTTGAGAATTTGACCATTTGCAGGTAAATCAAGTGGTTCGCCATGAAATCTGCTCAAGTGGAATGAGTTTGGTCCAACAATGTCTCGGATGATGTACGGTCCCAGCCACAAACTGTCGAACTTCTTATGTTTTCCTAGTTTTTCATTCTTGCGATCCCAAAGAAGTACCATATCTCCAACTTGCAAAGATCTAGATCGAGAGGATTTATCAAAGCTTTTCTTAATGTTAGATTGATTTTTACATATAGCATCAAAAGCTGTCCTACAAGCTTCATCTAACTCCACAATCTAATCTATCCTATTTTGAACAACATCTTTATTAGTGGAAAAATGCTGAAGGAGCTGATAAGCTGGTAATTTCAGGTGCACAGGTAAGGTTACATCCAAGCCATAAACCAATTCAAAGGGAGATTTACCAGTAGCTTTCTTTTTAGTGATCCTATCTGCCCATAAAGCATACTTGATTTTGCTATCCCATGATCTCTTATTATCTCCTACTATCTTCTTGATAATGGTTATGAGATTCTTGTTACTTGATTCAGCCAGACCATTACCCTGAGGATAGTAATTTGATGAATGAGATAAGATAATGCCATACTTGAAATAGAAAGATGAAAACTCTGAGGAACTAAAAGCCTTGGCATTGTCAGTAATGATCTTAGCAGGGACACCAAATCCAGTAATGATATTATTTTCAATGAAATCCATAATAACCTTTTCAGTGGCATTCTTAGGAGGAATAGCTTCAACCCATTTAGTGAAATAATCAGTAGCAGTCAAAATCCATGAATAGCCATTGCTAGAATTTTCATGGAACTTCCCGATGAAGTCCAGACCCCAATGCTGAAAAGGTGCCTCCACAATGACAGGTTGTAGGGGCAGGGCAACAAGCTTCTGTTTCCCAGTGAACAATTGACAAGCTTGACAACTTCTAACAAACTTATGCACATCAGAAAAAATTGAAGGCCAATAATAACCAGCTCTCAGAATTTTGTGGGCAATAGTTCTAGCAGCATAATGACCACCACAAAATCCTGAATGGAACTCAGAAACTAATTTCTTGGACTCAATTTCATCAACACACCTAAGTACTATGCCCTCAGGATTTCTCCATCCAAGGCCATCCTTCATTAGGCAATACTTAGTGGCTTTTAATCTAAGAGCCCTTCTCTTATGAGCGACTAAATGGTTAGGACATGTAAGATTTAACAAGTAATAAATAATGTCCTTGTACCACTCATGCTCTCCTAATCTTTGCAACTTAGGCGAAGATAGATCGTTAAGACAAATCAAACCAAGAGCCTTTTCATTACCTTCGGTCAACATTTGAGCCAAACCTTGGCCTTTGACTAGCTTGGTGGGTCTAATTTTTAAATCATATTCTTGTATTTTAGTAACCCACCTAGCACGAGTCCCTAAGCAATCGGTTTGAGTTAATATATCTTTAACAGTAGAATGTGGGACAAAAGCAATGATTTTAGAATAACCCACATAAGTTTTGAAATGCTTAAGAGACTTGACCAGGGCATAGGCTTGCATTTCCATGGTATTGTACTTTAATTCGGAATTTTGAAGCACTCTACTCATGAAAGCAATAGGCTGCTTGTGACCATCTTTATTTTTTTGTAACAGGACACCAGCAATGGTATCTTCATAAGTGAAAGAGAAGATCATGAAATCCTTGGAGTAATAGGGACTAACTAAGATAGGGGCTCTTGCAATAGCGCATTTGATTTCCTGAAAAGCCTTTTTGCCGTCTTCTTGCCAAACAAATTTTACATCTTTCTTTAGAAGACTCTGAATAGGCTTAGCTACTTCTGCATAATTTGGAATAAACCTTCTAAGAAAAATTGTTTTTCCAAGGAAAGACTTAAGGGATTTAAGATTATGGGGAGGAGGAATCTTTTGGATTGCCTCAACTCTTTCAGGATCAATCTTGATGCCATCTTTAGAAATGATATGGCCAAGTAATTTCCCTTTGGTTATTCCAAAAACAGACTTAGCCGGATTCAAAGAAATCCCGTATTCTCTACATCTATCAAAAACTTGCCGAAGATGACTTACATGACTAATGCCATCCTTAGAAAAAACAGTAAGATCATCTTGGTAAATTTCGATAAATTTCCCAATTAAACCCTTGAAGGCATAATCCATGGCCCTTTCAAATGTAGCCCCAGCGTTGGTTAGTCCAAACGACATTCTAATGTATTCGAAAGTACCCCATGGTGTTGTGAATGTGGTTTTGTGACAATCTTATTTTTTAACCCATAACTGATTATACCCAGAAAAACCATCTAGCAATGACATCATTCTAGAACCGGTTACTCTTTGCCACAAAGTCTCCATGTTTGGCAAAGGGTAATTATCTTTCTTACACGCTAGATTAAGATTTCGAAAATCGACACAAAGCCCTATCGTACTGTTCTTTTTCCTAACAATCACCAGGTTGGAACACCATGTTGAATGCCTCGTTTGAGCGATAATTCCTGCTGCAAGCATCTTTGAAAGCTCTTTTTGAACCAAAGGGGCTAACTTAGGATTAATCTGCCTAAGTTTCTGGCGAAAGGGTTTAGCATTTTCATCTTTTAAGGGGATAGTATGTTCCATGACATCTTCCCTATAGCCTTTTAATTCATCATAAGAAAATGCTAAAACATCTCGATATTCGTGAAGTAAATTGATTAACTTTTTTCTTTCTTCAACACTAGTACCTTTACCAATTTTAACAATCTTTGGGTTCACAGGAGTACCAATGTTTATCTCGAGGTATTCGCCTGGGTCCATTTTATTTTCCTCTTTCAACTTTGTGGCATCATGCCGATCAAAGTGTTGTTCTAAAGCAACCACATTCCTAGGAGTAGGATTTATGATATGCTCATGATTACCAGATCCATCCTCCTCAGAATTTACCCGAAAATTTTCAAACTCATCCAAATTATCAAGAAAATGAATTACTTGCTTTTCATCATTAAAGACTTGCCAATGCTCTAAGTTATTTGGAAAAGACGGTCTAAATATAACTTCCATTTTGATCTTATCCTTAATTAGCTCATCAGATAACTGGAAGGCAGTAGCAGCTACGGCAAGTTCATCCGCCAAACTATTATGCTCTCTTGGGATAGCTTCAAGGTCAAAAGCATCAAAGTATTCCATAGTATCCCATATAACATTTCGATAATTCCTTAATCTCTGATTTTTACATGTAAATTTATTTTTAAGCTACATGATAATTAAGTCAGAATCCCCCTTGATGCTAAGCAACTTAATTCTTGAAGATTTTTCCAACTCAAGTCCCAACAATAAAGCCTCATATTCAGCGACATTGTTGGTTGCTTCGAATTCCAATTGATAGGCAAACTTGAAAATATGACCAAGGGGAGACTTCAATACTATTCCTGCTCCTTTACCATGCCTAGATGATGCACCATCAAAATACATGTACCAAACTTTATCATTGAGATCCTTAATCTTATCATCAGGAGGAATTATGAAATTAGACATGATAGCGTAATTCCCAATGTCAGATTGTTCTTTAATTATCTCGTTATGAGGTCTATTAGGATCTTCAACATGGAACTTTCTTTGAGGCTCTTTATTAAGTCTCACAAAACCATCACCTCTAGGGGAAGGAATCATAGCATATGACCAATTCATTTGAATACTTCCTCCTAGATCAGAGGCCCACTTTTTAGATAAAAGCATACCCCAGGCATCAGGCACATCAACAACAACAATGTCCATAACAATCATGATGTCTGGGTAAACTGATAAATGAACCTGTAAATCTTTGATCAAACCATGCACTTCAATCTTCTTAGAATCCATGGCACATATATTGTAGTAGGGTCTAGAAACTCTTAAATTAAGCTATTCCATGATCCTTTTAGTCATGACACAAGCTGATGCACCAGAATCCAACATGCAATTATTCAATTTATATCCATTAACCAACAAGGTGATAAAGAAAGGCTGGTGATCTTTGTTATCCGAATCTAAACTTTGCAAATATATGGGAGCATCATGATAATCAACTTTCGGGGTCTTCTGTTGAGAAATATTTACTTGAGGACCTTGAATAGCTTTTAGTAACTTATCTCTTTGGGAAGGGATTTTCACAATCTCGGAGACAAGAACCCAGATTTTCGCATTGTTAAACCAACTTCCCAAATCGACATCTAATCCAGAGTTTAAACCAGGGTTAAAAGTTCGAGGGGGAATTTGATTCCTGCTCTGATCTTTATCTCTTCTCTGATAGGTTAAACCTTTATCTCTAGCAATTTCCATGATTTGCTCTGGAGAGGGTTTTTCGCCATATAACTTAGCCAAAATGTCATCTTCATTTTCAAGGTTATTTATACTAAAAGCTGACGAGGGATTCATAATGTCACGACTATTTTCCTTAACCTCCATCCAATCGTCCATAGACAAAGGAAACTTGTTACCCACTACATTTATTTGATCGCCCGCCCCAAACATTCCATTATCTAAAATTCTTCTAACGATGGGACAAGTAGCCTCCTCATGAAGAGCATCACAAACCCGATAGTAAGGTGGAGCATTATCGACCAAATTAGTAAGCGGATTAGGAGGTCTCTGCTCACTAGATTGACCCTTCTTTTGCCAATTGTTATTTCTATTATTATTATTTATGGGTTGGAACTTTGCGTTTACGCTCTTTCCATTTGGACCAACCTATTCTGCAAAGTAGCTATCTCCTTAGTATGATTAATTTCCATGCTTTCGATCTTTTGGAGCAATTTCTGAACAAGCTCGCTATCAGGTTCTTGAACCTCTTTTCCTTTAGGTTCTTTCAATTTCGTTGCATGCCTATCAAAACCTGGGATTTCAGACTTCCTAGATGTTGCCTTATCCTTTTCAAGCTCTACAACTAAGGCTTGGCAATCCCTATAATTAGGAAGTTTAGCACGTCTCAACTCATAAGAGGGCTCAGGGCTAAAGGCATCAATATAAAAATCTCGAAGAGATTTGTCGGTAGGTTTATAATCTTGAGGTAATTCTTTAATAATATCATTAAACCTTTTGTTAAATTCTTCAGTGGTTTCATTCTCTCTCTTTTTGATTATGCTAATAGCTTTCACGAGGTGTCTTCCTTCTCTCTTATCTCCATACTTTTCCTTAAAGGCATTAATGATCGATTGTAAGGAATCAAATGAATTCCGAGGCTTTTCTGAAAACCAGTCATGAGCATCGCCCTCCAAGGTTAGAATAAAAAGAGTCATTCTAACATCTTCATGATTAAAATCAGCAGACCTTGCGTACTTAGCCATCCATAAACTAAAAGCTTTCAGATGTGAATTAGCACTAATTGCGTTATTTCCCTGAAAGCTAGGCAATTTATCTATCCCATGTGTTGGAAGATCATTGGGATAACCTTGAATGTTAGAAAAATCGCAAGGGGCATATATATCCATGATGTCGTGCTCGACCGGGCTAGTAAAAAGGAAATGGATATCAGATAGGGCTTCTTGTCCGAGGTTAACAAGAAGTGTATGAGAAGATAGTTTGTGTAATCGTACTCTGAGAGCCCTTTCAGGATCAGGAGCAGGATTGCACAAACTGCTTGGATGTCTTCTAGTATACACTCTTGCAGATGATATATGAAGTGGAGTCGCCACCCGGACAGAAAGTGAAACACAGAAAAGCTCGAAAGGAAGGAGCTAAGGACAGGAAAAGACGAGAGGAAAGAAACGAGACGAATGTCGAAGGAACCAAGGACAGAAAAAACTCTGTCCTCGACAATGGCGCCAAAAAATGTTGTCGCACAGATTGTCTAAGCACCGCGACAATGCTCAGACCGGGGGCTGTCACCCTGATCCCCTATCTCTCCGTTTAAACCGTCTCCATAGGCTAAGGGGGGTAGACCCTTTGGGATAAAAGAAGACCAACTGGCAGTCAGTTGGCTTGGGAGACACAGCGAGGGAAACAAGCACTTGAGTGATTAAAACTTGATTAGATCTTGCTATGCTTAGAACCAGTGCCTTATGGAGTTTAATGATTAAATAATTGTTTATCAACTACTGCAAAAATATGAAATTTGTAATTCCAAGATTAACAATCATTTACCATCAAATAACCTAAGCAATGCAAGATATTCAATAAATGCACAATGCTTTAACAATGTTCCAACAATTATACTTCAAAAAATCAAATGCTTTAAATGACCATAAAATTTAAATGTTGACCAGTTCACAAAATGATTCACCACTTTTCAATAGCTAATCTTTAAATAAACATTTAAGCGCATTTAACTATAGAGAAGTGGAACATAAATACCACAAAAGACGCCAAAATGAATTTTCAATTTTTAGTTAATCTTTTCAATTTTTTTTTTAAAATTCTAAGTTTAAAATAAAACAAAACTAAAATCTAAATAAATAAAATTTAAATCTAAATGAAAATAAAAAATCTAAACTATAAAACAAAATTCTAAATAAAAGCCTAAGGATTAACTTTTTATGCTTTTTTTTAGGATTTTTTATTTATTTTATTTGAAATTCTTAAAATTCTAAACTTAAAATCAAAATAGAACAAAGTTGGAATCTAAAGCATCTAAAGCTAAAACCTAAATCAACCCTAAAATTTATATATATATATATATATATATATATATATATATATATATATATATATATATATATTATTAATTTTTATAAAATTTAAATCAAAACTAAATCTAAAAAATGAAACAGAACTTTAGATTTCTAAACTATATAAAAAAAGGAATCAATTCTAATTAAAATCTAAATGGAAAACAAACTTTACCCTAACTTAAATTAACACATACATAACCAAAAAAAAAACGAAAGTCGAATTTTTGTTTTTTGTTTTTTGTTGTTTATGAATGTAGGTGCAGTCGGCCAAGGTGAGGAGAGCGAGGTGAAGAACTAAGCAGCCTATGGAGCTCGACGCAGTAATGGCCAAAACGCAGAACTGGAGAGGTGGAGGATAAGGGAGTTGCGTTTGAGGGTTGTTGTGCAGATGAGAAAGACAGTGTGTGATTGAGGAAGGAGCCGCACAGGTAAAGGGAGCACGTGGGAGGCTGAGTGGATTCAATTTGCAGGTTGGACAGCTCAGAATGCGTAGAAGGAAAGAGGAATGCGTGAAGACTGTGTGGAGGAGTGCCACAGGGATTAGAGTGAGGGTGCGGGTAGCGTGGATGGTGTTGGTTTCGAAGGTTGCGTGGAGAATACGTTGAGAAAGCAAGGGACTACGTGGGCGATGGAACTTGTGGTGGCTGAGAATGCCAGAAGGAATTGCGTGGAAGACAATGGGTGTGGAGCAAAGAGGTAGCCAAGGAGAAAATGTGACTGCGGCAGCGTTGAGGAGAGGATGGAGCAGGAAGAGGCATATATATGGCTGCGCGGGGAGACTCGGGCTGCCAAAGGGAGAAAGGAACTGCGTGGAACGCAAATGGAGATGTGGATCAGTAGCAGCATGAGGGTTTGACAGATTGGGAATATGCCTGTGGATTTGGCAGCTATGGAGGGGAGAAGGTTTCAATGCAAACCCAATAGGATGAGATATCAGGGATTTAATGGGGGAAGCAAGGATTTTACACGATTTGCTTAAAAAAAAATTCGAAATTTTTCTGTAGAAGGAAACCCCAGGCAGCAGACAAAGGGCCTGGAAAAACCTCAAACTTCTTCAAAAACTTTACAAATTTTTAACTCCCTTTGTTTCTGATGAAAACCTTGCAATAAATTTCCAGATCTGAAAGTGACTGAAGTTGAAACCCTTGGATAGCAAAACAGTGCCCCTGTAAAAACTGGTTATGAGGCCAGATCTTACCCCCCATGGCCTAGATCGGGCTTCCAACAAGAATCTCTTCCTCAAATCAGCAACCTGCAAAAAACAGAAAACCCAGAGGCAAAATATGCAAGGAGATAACCCAAAATTTAACTAAATAATTACAGTATTCACAAACTAACGACTCTAAGCAGTCAGATTTGTCAATGACCCACAAAAATATTTTCAGAATTTCAGATTTACTATGAGATGCTTCAGAAAACCCCTCATGCATTCAGAAGAGAAATTTAAATGATAAACCCGGGATCAAAATTGGCTGGGCTCTTAAAAAAAGTGCTTCTCGGGAGTTGGCTGGTTCAACTGAGAACTTCCCCAAATACCCGTTGATCTTCGAAATCTAGATTTTTCTGCACAACTTACTTCAACCATCAACAAAGAGAGAGAAAACAATACTAAAATCCAAATCTAATGGAGATGCCTGCCATCATATTAAGAAATTCTACTACGATTCAAACCCTAGTGACTAAACAAGATACCTGTGTTTAAAATCACTCTTCATCAAGCTATTATCAATGGCTGAAATTAGAATCATGCACAGAAATAAAACATCTTACAGCATTTCCAGAAAAGTAACACTAGCAAGATTTCAACCCCAAAGTCTTTTTTTATTGCATATTAAAAATGACTACAAGAGAGCTTTCTTTAGTACAAGACTCACAGATTGAATGATCTCAAATGACCGTTGACAGCCTATTTAAAAGAAAATTTCTCCAACGGCTCTATCGAGTGATCCATGTCAAAATGATCTTGACCGTCGATGAGGATCAAAACCTCTTTTAATCTCATCCTTCAAAACTTTAAATGCATTTTAATATATTAAAAAATTAAAATTTTGCATTTATTTCCTCAAAACTTTGACTTTTTATTATTTTATTTTTTAGTTATTTTTAATTTTTTAAATTTTTATTATTATTTTATTATTATTTATATATTTTATTATTTTTATTGGACCCTCGAACTTAGCCTTTGGAAAAAGCACCTAGGACCTAGGACTTATGAGGGGATAAAACATTTTCTAACCCTCAAGACACTTTACATCATGACTTTTACAATTTTACATCTCAAGGGGGAAAGCCCATTTGACATAGACCCTCATAGACCACCCAGCTCTGCGACACAAATATAATCTAGCAGATCAAGCAATTTGTAATAACCTAACCAAATAATTAGGATTATTTCCAAATTACTTTTACATAGACTCAAAGCACACTAGGATTCCCCTAAGATTCTAATGACAAAATCCATTCCGGCTTTGGGGTTAGGCTGAAGGAAATATTTGCCGATCATGGATCAGCGAGACAAAAAACCTTCCGGAACGTAGATCATCACTAGAAAATTAGGTTTACCTAGGCAAATACATACATGATACAGATCTGCTAAGATTATTTACAATTTACACATGTAGACTGGGTTTACAACATAACATGATCGGGCTGATGATGATAGTCGAACGACACGGACACGTCGATCAAGCGCTATCCCTTTTGCGAAAAAAGGGGGTGTACTGCTATGGGTAGTTGACACGTAGTGGTCAACACGCTCCATTATAAACCGCCCTGTTGTAATATCGCATCCGCGTGGACCCGTTATATTATTGTGGACCCGTTACACCATTACAACATGATCTAATGTTATATCGCATCTGTATTGGAAGTCATGTATTAAAAAGGAATGCAACTTGGAATCTGCGATTGTGATATATATACGGACCCACGGGACCATTACAATACGCTGTAATACAACATCGCATCCGCCACATCGCAAGTTTTTTAAGCTATTGTCACATTAAAACCCCGATTGCGATATAAGTATGCGGACCCGCTGCACCATTATAATACGTCCTAAAGAAATATCGCATCCGTCGCATATCGCAAGTCTTGAAGAGATGTAACAATGGAAAACCGCCGATTGCGATAAGGTTATGGACCCGATGGGTTTATTAACTACTACTTAAGATCGCATCGCATCCACTCCATCGGCAGTAGCGGAATCACTGTGTTATGTGCGAACCTCCAAAAAACTGCGATTGCGATTAAGGTGATGATGTGGCTGGTGGGACCACCCATTATATGTTTTGTTTTAACTGTGTTCATATATGAAGATCGATGATGTTGATATCGGAGGACAGAGTATGTTATGGGCACAACTTGTAAAAGACCTCCGGAAGTTGCGATTGTGATTAAAGGAATGACATGGCACGTAGGATCTCCAATATGATTTTAATATGCAACATTTTTGTAATTCGGCCTCTCTTCCGAATGAACACGTCCTTTGAGTATTGGTGAATTCGAAGAGACAGAGGAAGCCGAAGAGCGAGCGCAGAGGAAGCTGAAAGATCAAGTGAGCGAAAAGAAAGCCAAAGGTCAGGGGTATCAGGCATCTATAACAGAGAACAAGGAAAGTTTATCGTTTGGTGAAACTGTAAGAAACAGAGGAAGCCGAAGGTCTGGCAGACGTGGAAGAAGCAGGAGGACAGAAGTAAGTCATAGGTCCAGCAGGGTTGGGAGTAGAGAATTACTACCAAATAGATCCAGACAATTTACAGCAGAGGGTTGGAGCCCTTGGGGTTGGTGTTGTTGGAAATAATACTGAGAGGGGGGGTGAATCAGTATTAGTCAAGTCAATAATCTTTTTCTTTTCATACTCAAATTTATATACACTACTTCAATGAAGGTAACCCGCATGTACACGCAACTGTGTTTAAGGAAACCAACGTATATCCAACAAACTTATGATTCAGTTAATTCATCATATGTTGATCTTTAATCTGTGCATCAGTACTTTATTAAACATTAAACAGTAACCATGTGCAGTTAATAACAGAATGAACCATCACACATAAGCAACACACATGAACACTAGGATTTAAGGTGGAAACCTAATGTGGGTGAAAACTGTTGAAAAGTGTGCAACAAGAAATGCTTGTTGAGAGTGCAACAAGATGATGGAGCTTAGTGAAAAGAGTCGCCTTCACTAAGTGGGCCCGCAGGCTATTTTTGGCGCAAGTCTATTTTTAGACTATGTCTATTTTTAGACATATGGATCATGTCTATGGATGATTGATCAAGTTGGGAAAAATAGATGGACTTCTATTTTTGATGAAAGTGTGAGTGATCACAGTGTGAGTGATTACAGTGTGAGTGATCACAGTGTGAGTGATCAAAGTCAAAAATAGAAAAGTCAAATATTATTATCTCACAATAATATTTGGACTATAAACTTAATCTTATTCTCTTGGAGCACTTCAGTTTGAGCTACGGAAGTGGCACATGCAGCTGTCAGAAGGAAATTCGTTTTTCTTATGAGTCAGTTGAGTTGTTGCATGCATGACTTCAGTTAGAACTCAAGTGAGTTGAGTTTAGTGGACTGGAGGTACAGTTGATGGAGTTGTGTTCAGTTTAGCTTTGTTAAACTGGTTGTATTTAGTCTAACTGATCAATAGACTAAAGATGAGTTGGGTGAATTAGTTATTAATTAATTCACAAGTTATTAACTCATAATGCAACTATAGAATACATCAGTTAACTCAGTTGCATGTCAGTGCATGTTCAGTTCAGCAGGGACAGGTGTTAGAGGATCAGATTGCTATCAGTTGTGACTATAGCTGTGCATGATGATTTGCACAATCAAAGGATTGAGTATGCCAATGAGTTTGCTCACGTATCTTCATGATATTATAGCTGTTGCTCACGTCCAACATAGTGTGGGTGACTATTTTGTAGTGTAAAATCGAGTTTGGGAAGCTATTCTCATCAGTTCTCGAGCAGGTTTGAGCAGTGGAGGCAGGCAAGCAGAGGGAGAGATTTGGAGATCAAATCTGAGCTGTATTGTGTGTAACAGGTGGAGATACTTGTGAGAAGTATTATGCTTTGTATTGTTACATGATTCAATCAATATAATATACAGATAGTGTGGGGTTTTTAGCGAGATGCTTTCCCCGGGATACATACTGTGTTGATGAGTTTGATTGATGCTTCTATGTGTGCCTGTGAATGTTTCTGCTTCTGTAATTTGATGATCAACGTAGAGGAGATTATGTATTATACATGTTCGGCTTAAATTGTATGATCAGGATAATCTCTGTTGAATATGTGTCATATTATTCAAAATTTCTACATGGTATCGGAGCTAGATGATTTGTAGAAAAAGTTTCTACATGGTATCAGAGCTAGATGATTTGTAGAAAAAGTTTCTACATGGTATCGGAGCAGCTTGATTTGTAGAAGAGATTTTTACAGGATATCAAGCGAGGATTGATCATTAGATCTACTATTCAGGAAGTGTTTACATTTTATTTCTTCAGGCAGAGTCTGTAATCGGGCCAGGTAGCCTCTGGATTCATCCTTCTTTTGGAAGGTGAAATATCCGGTGAAAGCCCATACATTCAATCTCTGTACGAGAAATATTTTGTACTCACGAATTCTAGATTGGAAGCAGTTGAGTTGGTTTCTGGTGGAATTCGAATTTAATTCCAAAGCAAGAGATAAAAACTCAGAAACATTCAGTTCGAGAATGGAGATAGTATGCCCCAGTATCTCACGAGGTTCACTCAGTGTCGAGATGAGCTGGGAAGTGTGGGGGTTACTGTTGATGATGAGGATGGTGAGTCTAGGACTCCTTGAGCTTCCTAAGAGTTGGCATAGCTACCAGGACTCAGTGAATGGAAGGGAGAAACTGCCAAATTGGGAACGACCATGGTCGGATTTGATGCAGGAGGAGATTAGACGGAGCACCAGAGACGGTTCTTCATCCATGCAAGATGAGGAGAACTGTGCCTTAGCGAGTAAGGCGAAGAAGGGGAAGGAGAAGGTTTCTCTTTTCGAATCTTGTTCTTCCAGTGATGGGAAGAAGGTTGACAAGGCAAAGGTGAGATGCTTTCGTTGTCATGAGGAGGGTTCACGGGTCAAGAACCTGTATGCTCTTGAGGTTCAAGATGCATGCAAAGCCTTGAGCAGCAAGGCAACTGATGGAGACTTGGTGGTTGAGAGGGAGCGTATATTACCTCTCAACATGCAGAGCCAGAAGAAGTCTCAGATGATTGTGGAGGAGCCACGATTGGTGCAGCAGCTTCAAGAGGTTGTGGAGCAGCCACAACAAGGGAAGCTGAGAGGAGATAGAGTAGAGACATCTACTCATCCAGAGACATCCAGTAGGGGGAAACTTCAAGCCAGGTGGGCTGAGGGATCGCATGCATCCATACCTCCAGGTAGGAGGTGGGGTGATGTGGATTGATTGTCCCAAGGAGGAGGGGCAAGATCCTTGAGGTACCCAACCTCTTGGATGAGACCTTGCTACGGGAGCCCCGATGTGTAGTAGCAGGAACTGACTGATTGGGTAGAGACAGATGCGGATGGAGCGGCAGAGAGAGCGACAGTGCAGGGAATCCCAGGACAGCGCATAGCTAGCAGGCTGTAGCAATGCGAGAGGCACAAGTGTTTTGCACAGTGTTAGGTGGCACAGAGAGGTGTGCAATGGTGCGAGATGCATGGAGATGTTGCAGTAGCGCAGATGTCAGAGAGGGAGCACTTGTCAGCAGCAGGTAGAGCTTCAGCATCAGAGGATGTTTCTATCCCAACAGGGAGGTCAGTTGGGAGGTGCAGTGCGGATGCAATGCTGGGAGATAGAACCAGCAGCAGCACGGATGCAGTCAGAGATCAAAGTGACAGAGGCTAGAGCAGTCAGATACTGAAGAGCACAGAGATGCAGAGTTTCAGTTGACAGAGGCAATAGCAGTCAGAGACTTTGATGACAGAGCAAGTGGACCGGCCAAATGTGTTGCATGGAGAACATTCCAGAGTTACAGGATCGGGTTTGAGAGGAAGCCTTTCTTGTTGAGAGGGAGTGTTGAAACGTGTGCAACAAGAAATGCTTGTTGAGAGTGCAACAAGATGATGGAGCTTAGTGAAAAGAGTCGCCTTCACTAAGTGGGCCCGTAGGCTATTTTTGGCGCAAGTCTATTTTTAGACTATGTCTATTTTTAGACATATGGATCATGTCTATGGATGATTGATCAAGTTGGGAAAAATAGATGGACTTCTATTTTTGATGAAAGTGTGAGTGATCACAGTGTGAGTGATTATAGTGTGAGTGATCACAGTGTGAGTGATCAAAGTCAAAAATAGAAAAGTCAAATATTATTATCTCACAATAATATTTGGACTATAAACTTAATCTTATTCTCTTGGAGCACTTCAGTTTGAGCTACGGAAGTGGCACATGCAGCTGTCAGAAGGAAATTCGTTTTTCTTATGAGTCAGTTGAGTTGTTGCATGCATGACTTCAGTTAGAACTCAAGTGAGTTGAGTTTAGTGGACTGGAGGTACAGTTGATGGAGTTGTGTTCAGTTTAGCTTTGTTAAACTGGTTGTATTTAGTCTAACTGATCAATAGACTAAAGATGAGTTGGGTGAATTAGTTATTAATTAATTCACAAGTTATTAACTCATAATGCAACTATAGAATACATCAGTTAACTCAGTTGCATGTCAGTGCATGTTCAGTTTAGCAGGGACAGGTGTTAGAGGATCAGATTGCTATCAGTTGTGACTATAGCTGTGCATGATGATTTGCACAATCAAAGGATTGAGTATGCCAATGAGTTTGCTCACGTATCTTCATGATATTATAGCTGTTGCTCACGTCCAACATAGTGTGGGTGACTATTTTGCAGTGTAAAATCGAGTTTGGGAAGCTATTCTCATCAGTTCTCGAGCAGGTTTGAGCAGTGGAGGCAGGCAAGCAGAGGGAGAGATTTGGAGATCAAATCTGAGCTGTATTGTGTGTAACAGGTGGAGATACTTGTGAGAAGTATTATGCTTTGTATTGTTACATGATTCAATCAATATAATATACAGATAGTGTGGGGTTTTTAGCGAGATGCTTTCCCCGGGATACATACTGTGTTGATGAGTTTGATTGATGCTTCTATGTGTGCCTGTGAATGTTTCTGCTTCTGTAATTTGATGATCAACGTAGAGGAGATTATGTATTATACATGTTCCGCTTAAATTGTATGATCAGGATAATCTCTGTTGAATATGTGTCATATTATTCAAAATTTCTACAAAAACCACCTACTGCTGTCGTCTCTATCTTCTTTTAATAATAAGAAAATCTGTTTACAACATTGTATTAGTGCAGACTCATACCAGTACGCAGGCTAGGTTACTACCTTCTCTCGTTCTCCAGCTTCTACTGGAAGGGAGCTACAACCCCCTAGCTCTTGTACTAGCCGATATGTTTACTATTACGTAGGCGCCAACCTACAGAAGGCTACAACCTTCTCTCTTCCAGAAGGAGTGGGAAGTAGTGACTTAGAGGGAGTCGAAGAGAGAACTTCCAGAAGGGAAGTAGAGACTCAGAGGAGTCGAAAGGAAGAGCAGAGAGATGGCCATGAATGGACTGAGGGATCAAGACAGGCTGGACAGGGTGTCCAACTTTATCATCTAGAAGGCCAAGATCCTGTCCGTTCTAGATAGACATCGCATCAAGGCCTTCACCTTGAGAAATGTGGCGATCTGAGTCGACCCTGCTAACCACGAAAAATATGAGGATGCAATGGCCAAGGCGAAATGCATAATTTTTGATGGGGTCAAGGATCATGTGGTCCAGCATATTGCCAAGAAGGACATGACAAAGGACATGTGGGACACCTTGACGAGGTTGTATCAAGGCACTTCCATGTCAAGGAAGATGCTACTAGAGAATCAGCTGCGGTCGTACCAGATGTAGAAGCGGGAGCAGGTAGATCACTTCCTTAGCAGGTGGCAGGAGATCCGAGACCAACTGACTTCTATAGGGGCCATGCCGGATGAGGAATTAATCCTGAGGACCGCCCTAAACATAGTCTCTGAGGAGTGGGAGACATTCGTCCAAAGTATTTTGGGTAGAGCGATTCTTCCAAGATGGGAAGAACTGTGGGCATCTCTTCGCCAAGAAGAGATCAGATCGCTGACCAAGACAGGAAGTAGCAACAAAGGAGCCCAGGTCAAGAAAGAGGAGGAAGAGGATGCAACTCTGGCATCTGTGGGGAAGCAAGAGAAGAGGAAGAAAAACAACCTCTCTAAGATAAAGTGCTTCAACTGTGGGGAATTGGGGCATTATGCGAACCGGTTTCTTAGGAAGAAGAATAAGAGAGAGGCGTCTGACTCCAAGGCAGCGCCAGCGAAGGTGGAAAAGGAGGTAGAGGAGGATGACGATTGTGCCATGAGTGCTCATGTACCTCTAGAGAAGAGGTGGGGAGACATCGAGCTGTAGTCAGGAAGACTACAAGTGATGAGGGGCAGGATCCTTGAGGTACCCAAACTCTTGGATCATACCTGGCTACGGGAGCCCCGAAGTGAGAGTAGCAGGATGGCAGATATCGGTAGAAACGAATGCGGATGAAGCGGCAGAGAGTGCTACAGTTTTGTAGTCCCAAGTAGCGCAGAAAGGGTTGCAACGGTGCAAGAGGCACAAAGGAGGTTGCAACAGTGCAAGATGGCACAGAGAGGTTTGCAGCGGTGTGAGAGGCACAGAGTTGTTGCAGCAACGCAGAGGCAGTAGAGGGAGCACGAGATAGCGACAGAGAGAGCTTTAGCATCAGGAGTGTTTCTAACCTGACAGGGATGTCAGTAGTTGGGTGGCTCAGTTACTTACTTCTCAGTAACTGAGTTGCAGTGCAGTAGTAGTAGCAGTAGCAGTAGCACAATGTAGCATGATGAGAAGGGGTTGCAGTGCAGATGCAGTGTTGGGAGAAAGGACCAGCATCAGCACGGATGCAGAGAGAGCTGCCGTAAGGATGTAGCAGTGGCAGAGGCAAATCCATGGGCAGCAGTACAGGATGCAGCAGTGTAGAGGATGTTGGGTGCGGAGGCCTAGCATTAGCACAAATACCGATGCTGTATAATCAGGGTGATGCTCAGTGTGGAGTATACTAGAGCATAGTCCTCGCTAAGAGGGAGTGTTGAGTTGGGGTAGCATCAGATGTGCTCTAGCTATGAAAATTGGTGGAGAGGCTAAAGCAACATGAGATCTCCAAGACCTAGAAATGGTTTGGGCAGATTCTACCCGGTTAATGAGATATTAAAATAATTAATATTTTTAATGGAGTTCCTAAGTTTAAACTTAGGAAAAATAAAATATTAATGGGTATTAATATAAAACTGGGTTAGAAGGTTCTAAATGACATGGATCAAGCCAAATCTAATCTTAACGTTGATTAGAGATGTAATCTCGGTCATTGAAGGAGCAACAGGAAAAGTATAAGAGGAGGCTTGAGGGCCAGTTGGAGGACACACTAGAGTGATCAGTCATTCGATTTTCTAGAGCGGGGTTTTCTAAGAGAAATCGAATCAGTGATCAGAGTTGCAGTGAGGGGCAGTGAGGACGAGGCAGAGAGGCAAAGATAGTGTCGGGAGACCAGCGCAGAGGCAGAGAAGCAGAGGCAGAGCTAGAGGGAGCCACGCAGAGCCCAATAGAGACAGCACAGAGGTCAGAAGGGCCTGCATCATCCACGCAGAGGCTGCAGGAGTGACATAGAGGGCCAGAGAGGCTGCGTAGAGCCTCAGAGGGCTGACGCAAAGGGTTTCAGGCTGACACAGAGGCCAAGAGGGTTGACGCAGTGCCTCAGATTGTGCTGGAGAGGGTTTCGTGGAGCAGACTTTCAGAATATCGGCTTCCGAAGAGAAGGTATTACTGTCGAATTATTTTTCTCTGTCGAGTGAGCCGATTTGGCACCCAGTTGTACTCAAGGAAATACTGCGTAAGAATAAAACCCTCAGAACTGCTGCACCGGTTTTCCAAGTTGGGTTTTTCCAGGGACGATTGTCCAAAAATAACGGTGTCACTTGTGTGTTTGTCTATTTCTTTCATCTGTTGATCTATAGATGGTTGAGACTGTATTTTGTTTATTTAAGTGTTTATATGGTTAAATAACTTGTTAGTAATTAAACAAGTAGGCGAAATAAACCAGAGAATACAAATAAAATTTCTAATGGGTAATACTTAGAAATTTCAACACTTCCTAGTCACTCTGGCCCTCTACGTGTCTCTTGCTGGATCTGCGTAGCCTTCTCTGCCTCTGCACTGGTCTCCTGGCACTATCTCTATCTCTCCGATATGTACTCACTGCCCCTCGCTGCAACTTTGATCACTGGTTCGATTTCTCTCAGCAAACCCCACTCCAGAAAATCGAACTGACTGATCAACTTGGTGTATCTCCAATTAACCCTCAAGCCTCCTCTTATTCTTTTCTGTTGAGTCTTCAACGGCCGAGATTACATCTCTAATCAATGACTAAGATTAGATTTGGCTTGATCCATGTCATTTAGAACCTTCTAACCCAGTTTTATATTAATACCCATTAATATTTTTATTTTCCTAAGTTTAGACTTAGGAATCCATTAAAAATATTAGTTATTTTAATATCTCTCTCACTGGGTAGAATTTCCCCAAACCATTTCTGGATCTTGGAGATCTCATGTGCTTTAGCCTCTCCACTAATTTTCATGGCTAAAGCACATCCGATGCTACCCCAAATCAACATTGTACGTGCTTCAGCACATCCCCCTTGAGGCCCTTCCATGTGAATCTCTCCCTGACTGCCATGTATGTTTTCTGGAACCCCTGATGCCCTGACAATGGCGGGTCATGTGCTACCTGGAGCACCCTCTCCCTTAACTGCGAGTTGGGCACCAGAATTATGTGCCCCTTATAGTAGATGACCTCGTCCATCACTCGGTAGCGCTCATCTGCGTGGTTACCCTCTAAAATCTCGCATGCCCTCCTGTCCTTGGAGTACTCCACTAATAGCTCGACCTTCCAATCATGGCAGATGCTCATGAGTGACAGACTTGCGGGTCTTTGTGATAGAGCATCAGCCATCACATTATGCTTTCCCCACACATACTCTATGTCGAAGTCATAGGCGTGCACCTTGCTGACCCATCTTTGTTGCCTGTCTTTGAGGCTCACAGATAGCTCGTATCTTTTCCCCATGGACCTTCACCCCATCTGCACCAATGATATGCCCTAAGTAGAGCATCTCTGTGAGGCCAAACTCAGAGTTGGACAGCTTGGCATAAAACTATTGCTCCTCCAAAATATGCAGCACCTCCTCCAAGTGCTGGAGATGCTCCTCCCAAGTCCTGCTGTAAATTAAAATATCGTCGAAGAAAACCAACACAAATATGCTCAACTTCCTCTGGAAGACATGGTTCATACATGACTAGAAGGTAGTCGGAGCATTGGTCAGCCCAAATGGCATGACTAGGAACTCGAAGTGCCCACAATGGCACCGAAAAATTGTCTTGGGGATGTCCTAATCCCTCACCCTGATCTGGTGGTGCCCTGAAGGTAGATCTATCTTAGAGAAGTACTTGGCTCCTCTAAGCTCATCCATCAACTCATCTATGCGGGGGATGGGGTACCGATTCTTCAGTGTCTTCCGGTTGAGGGCCCGATGGTCAATGCACATGCGCAAGGTTCCATCCTTCTTCTTCACCAGCACTACTGAAGAAGTGAAAGGATTGGCCTGATATGGCCCAATGCCAACAGCTCTTTGATGGCTCTCTCAATCTCATCCTTATAGGCCTTAGGATGCCTATAAGGGGTAGTGATCACCGCCTGCACACCCGGCTCCAACTCAATGGTGTACTCAAATCCCCTGTCTGGCAGCTGCCCTGGTGGAATATCCCCAAACACCACTGCATACCTGTCCAACAAGGCCTATATGTCTGGAGGTGGTGGTTGGACCTGTCCCCCAACCTATGAAACCCTCAGCTCCACTGCCCATGCTATGTCCCCATGTCGCAGATCTACCTCCATCCTATGCGCTGAAAATGTCTAGGGTGGATATCAATGCATGCCTATGAGGACTTCTGACTTGCCATCCAACTCGGTGAACTCCATCTCCAGTTTCTTCCAATCAATAGTGACTCGCCTAAGGGAGTACAACTACTGGATAGCCATCACTACGTTGGTGTCTGGCACATCGACCGCAAAGAAGTGGTCCATCATCGAGTAGTTCCCCATAGCTACCGTCAAAGAAGGCACATACCAAGTGCACTGCATGGTACGGTCACCTGGTACTGGGACTGAAAAGCCATCAAACTCAGTCATGGTGAGGCTCCTTCTCTGAACCAACTGGGCATCTATGAAGTTTTGGGTAGCCCCACTTCAACTAAGACCGACACCTGTTGTCCTTGTATAGTGTCTCTGATCCTCAATGTCAAGAATTCGGGGACCCCACATAAAGAAGCAAGGACTCCCCCGGATGGAGCAAAGGATGTCCCTCCCTGTGGAGGTGGTGGTGGTGGTCCCCTATCTTCCAGAATCTCACCATCTCCCACACCACACTCCTGCTCCGACTCATCCTCCTGGTCACTGTCTAAAAAGACCTCAATATAATGTGATTTTCCAGCAGTGCACCATGCCCAGGGCTCCCGGCAAGTGAAGCATAACTTCCTCCTCCTGAGGTCCTTCCTTGTCTCATCATCCAACTGCCCCCGTCCCTGGGTGGTTCTCTGAGGTGGGGGTCTAGTGTCATGCCCCTTCTGTGGGAAAGGGGTCCATGCAGGAAAAGGCGCTCTGGTCTTGGGGATGGCCCCCTATAGATCTTTGGTGCACATAATTGCCTCCTGCAGCGTGGAGGGTCTGCGTGACTTCACCAGTCCATGCAGGGGCTCAAGTAAGCCCTCAATGAAAGTATATACCCTCCGAGCCTCCGATAGGTCCGGGACCATCACTGAAACTCGCAGAAACTCCGAAATATACTGCTCTGGGTTGCCTATCTGGCGCAATTGGGTCAGCTCCCTGAAATGGGCCTCCAGATCCCTCTGGTCAAAGCATTCCACCACCCTCCTAGTGAAATCCTCATAAGAAGCCACATTGGCATGCCCCAGGGTGGCCAAACCATGAAACCACCAGTCATGGGCTTCCCCCTCCATGTGCAGCGTGGCCATCTTGATGGCTTCTAGCTCTGTCATCCGGTTGAGCTGGAAATAGGTGTCCATCTTCTCAATCCAAGCCCTAGCAGTGCACTTAGCAGTACCATCAAATGTAGGGTAGTACATCCTCCCTATGGTCCTCTGCAGCTCATAGCTCTGCGTGCCCTGTCCTCCATAGCCCTTACTCTTCTCATTCTGCTTGAGCTTGCAGAAATCTTTGAAAGAGAGTGCTTCCCTGAAGTCTGCACCCATAGATTGCCACTCTCTAAAGTGTTCTCCCATTTGTGTGGGGTCTTCACCCCCTGCTGGTTCGATTTGTGCCACAGGTATGAAAGAGGGCAGTGTGGCTCGAGTTGGCCCACTAGCTGATGGGGGTTGTGTTGCCGATGAAGGGTGATCGAATTGCTGGGAGACTCCAGAAGTTTCCCCAAATAAAAATCCTCTAGGGGTGGTTCTCTCTCTGTTCTACATTTTTATCTCCTCCAACATCTCTTTTTGGTCCTTCGCTAAATCATTCAAAGCCTTCAAGAGGCTGTCAAAAGCCATCTCCTCCCTGCTCTTGGGTTCCACCATATCCTCCTCTGCTACCATTGCTTTCCCCCTGTCCTCCGTGTCTGGAGTGATTTCCAGCTCTCTTTCTCTGCTCCGATACCTCTGCCTTCTGTATGTGATGTTCTGCTGGTCCCCTTCTCTCATAGGATAAAATCCCCACAGCTGAGCTAAAACCTAGGTTCTGATACCACTGTAATGTTCCTAAATAGGAGAATAAGTGATATACAAAGCATGCAAACAATCCAACAATCTGAAAAACGAAATAGACATCAAGCACCCATGAAAATGCTGGAAATAGAGAACTGTTGAGCCATTTTATTACTTCTTCAAGGGAAAATACAATAGCTAAATAGAATGGTGCACCTGTGCTTGTCTCAATGGACAAGTATGACAAAACCCAGGTGAGCAAATGCAGAACTGAAGGCTGCCTCAACGACTGCACCAAACTGAACTACGTTGCCTAGAAACTCCACTGTCTGCTAACTTCGAAGGGTTGGAATCACTGCTTCCCATGCTCAGAAAATTATGAGATTTCAACTCCTTGCTCCTTGGCCTAAACCCAGAAAAAACCCAGGAAGGGTTTGAGCTGGTTCAAACTTCTGAAATTCGACCCCCAAGGAGCCCAACCTCAACTGCAACTGCAAAACTCGGCCTACTGGAATGAGGCTGTAAATCCTCCTGAAAAGTGCCCCAAAACTCTGAGATGATCCCTCCTACAAATCTCCTTCCTACTTGGATGAGTTTCCGGGTTGTAGCTCTTCCCCTCAAGACCCACAAAATTGCTGAACTGGCCCTCTGCGCTATCCTCCAAGCCTGGAATTCGAACTGCTGGGTTGCTGGCTTCTCTGACCCCAAAACTCTTTCTGAATGCTGGACCGATAATGTCCTTCAAGTTCCTTGGCTCCTCCAACTAATGGCTAAACCAAGGTGGCCCTATCTCCCTCTGCATGTTCTCACTGCTGGCCCATAAATACGCACTCCCTGAAGATAGTTGAGTGACTGTGCTATAGATACTCCCCAGAACTCCTGAAAATGCTGTGGAGCTGCCTTCCTAGGGTGGCACTTGAAGTCCCCCGAAGGTAAGGTTGAATCTCCCGCTTGAGAGATTTGTGGTTGATCAGCGAGTTAACTCGGCTAAGAAGCTCGAGCAAATAGTCAAGTAAATTCGATGCACAAGGATGAATGGATGACCAAGGAAGAGCCTCCTTCTCCTTATAACTTTGTGGGCCTTCCTTTGCCTCATGTGGGCCCCTCCAATCAGCTATTTGAATTCCCTCCAAGCCATTCGAATGGCCTAGTTCGAATTCCCATGTGGGTGGTCCCCACCTTCCACTAGCAATCTAATTTGGCTGAAATTTCTCCTAAGTCCCTAAGTCGAAACTGTTGGGTCCTTTTCCTTGGCAAAAATATGCAAAATTGTGTAGAGATAAACCTGTTACAAAGTGTTTTGGAAGGGGTATGACAATAAATATATAGTCACATTTTTTATGTTTGGGTTGATTTTTCTTCATTTTCCAAGTGTTTAAACTTTAAATCAATAAATATTCTTTTCAAATTTTTTTTGGGTTAATAAAAATAGTCCAAAAATCTGAAAATCAATTGACAACAAGCTGAAAATTGCATTTTCAGTTTAAATTTAGTAAAGGGGAGGCCCCAAAGCCTCTATAATTATCCTCTAGTCATTCCTCACTTTAAAGTTTAGAGTAACTCCCTAGAGGTGTTTATCACACAATGGATTGGCTGATTAAACAAAATAGGTTGTTGTCCCTGACATCTGCAATTTTTACGTAGGTTTTATAGGCTGTCATACAAAACAGCAAGTTATTTGTTGATCTTTTGTAGCATCGGGAGGTATATCCCACATGCCAAAGGTCTCCAAGTCTGCCTAAGAAAACTAAAATAAAATTTTTATTTTTGGAGTGCAAGTCGGCCTAGACAAGTGAAGGGGTGTGTCCCTTGGCTTCTTTTAGGCCATTCGACGAGTATAAATACATGATGTGACATTTCATTTTTATCACCAAGCAAGTGAGTTTTTCTTCATCCTTCTGATGGCAGGAAGGAGCTGCAACCAAGGATAAGGAGGTCGACTTAGAGGGCAGCAAGAGAGAAGATAGAAGCAAGAGAGGGGACCACACGGCCTAATGTAGACTTTGAAGAGGATAGGGCAAGGCCTGTTGGATGCTGAAGGTGGTCAAGGTTTGACTAGTATATTTTGACTCGGATATTGACACAAATTCTAGACAAATTAGATTTGTAAACCTCGCTGAAGAATTATTTCTCCTAAAAGAAAAATTGTTGGGTTTTCTCCCAAGGTTGGGTTTCCCAGGGTAAAAATATTGTCTCTATTTTGCATGGTTGTATTTCTATAATCTTTAATGTTTCCATTGCATTTACTGTTGAGATTTTTTGTGTATATTTACTCAACAATATCAGTGGCAGGAGATAAATTGTTTGAAGATCATTAGGTAGTAATTATCAAATCAGAAAATTGGTTTCTACTCTGCATCCTGTAGAAAATTCAACATGGTATCAGAGCCTCTATAATGATCCTTAATAGGAATACAAGTGATAACAAGCAAATAATACATGCAACAAATTAAAAAAATGAAATATTCAACAAACACCCATATAAAAGCTGCAAATGGAGAACTTCTGAGCCATTTTATTATATTTTTGCAAGTCAAATACAATAGATGATGGAATGGTGCACCTGGGCTTGTCTGAAAGGACAAGCAGGACCAAACCTAGGTAGGAAAATGGTTGAGCTAAAGGCTGCCCAGTTGTTGCACCAATATGCACTGCGCTGCCCAGAAACTACTGCTCTGCTGAAGTTCAAATTGCTGGAAGGTGCACTGAAACTACCCAGAAATTTATATGCTTTTAACCCCGGACTCCTTGGCCAAAATCCACAAAAACCCAAAAATGGTTTGGCCCGATTTGGACTTCCCAAAATCGACCCCCAAAGGTACTATTCAATCCCCAACAATTTTATACTGTCTGCTGCAAAGATACGGCTTAAAACCCCACCTCCGGAGCTCCAAAAATTATGGAACTTTATATTTGGGATCCTTGTCAAAAACCTAGAAAAACCCAGAAACGATTTTGGCTGGTTTAGACATCTGATTTTCAACCCACTTGGAGCCTCACCTCACCTCTAGCTGCCAATTTCGACTTGTTGGAAACTGCCTGTAAATCCACCTAAAAACTTCTCCAAAATGCTGAGTTCACTCGTGCTATCCAATCCCTGACTCCCCGGATGATCTCTTGGCCCAACTCAGCTGTTCCCAAGTACCACAAAAATCTGTTGTGTGGCCTCTGCGCTATCCCACAACCCAATTGTTCGAATCGCTGGAATGATGGCTCAGCTGGCTATAAAACCCAGCAAGAACGCTGGTCTAATGTTGCTACCTCAGCTCCCCAACTCCTAGACAAGCAATCAGATATCTGCTTGCCTCAATCGCCCTCTGTGTGTTTCCCGGCTGCCCAAAAATACGCACTCCTTGCTCTGCGCTGGTTGGTGGTGCTATGTCACTACCCCGAAACTCTTAAAATCCTTGTAGAACTACCTCTCAATGGCGGGCACGGATGGTCCCTCGAAGTAGAGGTTGAATCTCTCGCTTGAGAGATTCGTGGCTAAACAACCGATTGACTCAGCTAAACAGCAGAGTGAACAATTAGGTGATTTTGTTTGCAAGATGTATGAATGAATCCCAAAATGAGAGATGCTCCCTCCTTATAACTCCTTGGGCCTCCCTTGCCTCACGTGGGCCCCTCCATCCACCTATTCGACTTTCCCTCCAAGCTATTCGAATGGGCCAATTTGAATTCCCATGTGGGTGCCCCCCACATTCCACTAGCAACCAAATTAAGTCAAATTGCCTCCTAAGTCCCTAAGTCGAAAATGATGGGTTCTCTTCCTTAGCCAAAATTGTGCAGAATTGTGTAGCAGCACCCTGTTACAAATGTGTTTGAGAAGGGACATGACAACCTCCTTGTTGAAAGAGCAGCCATTGAAGTCAACCTAAGAGACAAGTGTTCAACAGTTTCACTGGATTTTAGATCTCTTACCAAATGGTGCCAAGTCTCAGAATAAACGACAGGTTGGATGGTGCTACAAATATTCAGAAGGAAGTTATTCTAGAGTCAGATGGAGTTGAGGAGAAATTCCTTCTGCTCCTTCAAATTCCATTACAAATAGTGATATTTGGTTGATGGATAGTGGTGCTTCTAGAAACATGATAAGTTTTCAAGATGCTATCACCTATCTGACTGAGAGGTGTTGAGAAATCTAGGGCATTGAATAGTTAAAAGATTTCTCTTCTTGATAATTGATTGTGAGATACTTTTACTTCTTAGCTTATAGTCTTTTCTTTGTTATGTTATTATTGTGTTCAAGACAATTACCAATATGCACAATAAAAGACAAGTGACACAGTATGTAGGCTTCTCAGCCAAGGCCAAAACCTCTCACCTCTTGAGAGGAAAACCCGATCAAAATTACTCTTCCAGATCTTCAATTGACGAGTACCAAGACCATGACACAGATCCTTGACTCTAGTGTCCTCCCAAGAACCTTGTCACTATCATTGATGCTCTGCTTCTTCCCTTTGACTTTCTTCTGATCTAGAACTAGTCTCCTCATCTCCTTCTGGAGAAACTCGAACTCTATCCTTCACACTGCTCCTTCTCGACTTCCTCTAGAGAATCTCGGTCTCTAGGTCTTCACTAGTCTCTTCTAGAGAAACTCGGTCTCTAGACTTTTATCTTGGTCACCTAGAAGAATCCTTCCTTTGCTGCCCCAGAAGAAACCTCTCCTTCACTTGCCCAGAAGAAACTTCTTCTTCGCTTCCCCAGAAGAAACTTCTCTTTGCTGCCCCAAAAGAAACTTCCTTCTTTGCTTGCACAGAAGAACCTCTTTCTTCGCTTGCCCAGAAGAATCCTCTTTCTCACTTCTTCGCACTTCTTTGTAGCTGAAAGCTTGTCGAGTTTCTTACCTTCAAGTGAGGCTGAGTTAGGCTATATATACACTTTTACACATGTCCTTTAGGCCAACATGATCACTTGGAGTTAGGTTGACTTCTTCTAGCAGCTTCTTCCATCGTTGTAGGCCGACTTGAAGAGGATGAGTGCCAAGTTCTTGGAGGATACTTTACATAGACAATATTGATCTTTTACAAAGTGTAACATGACAATGACTCTATCATTTTATCACTAGATGACAAATAATTCCTAAAGACTCTCAATAGGAGTCTTGACTCAAAAACAAAATCCCTTACTCATGAAACCCATGAAGCAAGTCAATATAATAAATTTATTTTTTCTTTACATCACATTACATAAAATCATAATTACATGCCATTATGAAGACCGAACCTAGTTACACTTTTCAACAAGAGGGAGGAATATATAGATTATTAGAACAACTAGCCTAGGCATTGGTGCCCAAGAAGAAAGAGAAGAAGGAAATATCAAAAGTTAAGTGCTTCATTTGTCAAAAGTTTGGACATTATGCCTCCCAGTATCTTGAGAAGGAAGGAAAAGCAGCATGCATCAACAAACAATGTTGATGATGATGATGATGAGTATCCACCTCATAAGAAGTCAAAGGAATTCTTCCTTTAGGATCTACTTCTAGTAATGTTTGTGGACAAGGCATATGATAGGTTGAGAGTGTATATTTCCACTATTCATATTGAGACAAATTTTTCGGATTGAACTGTGTGGAGGATGTTTAATCTTGTCCAACGTTTTGGATGGGAACTCCACCCATTGTCAGGGACATGAGGAATTTCTTATGTCCCTGACGATGGGTGGAGTGTCCACCCAAAACGTTGGATAGGATTAAACATCCTCCACACAGTTTCATCTAAAAAAATTTCTCTCAATATGACATGTTTCTGAGACTCTCTTACAAATTTGTCAGAGGAAGTTGACAATTCTCTACAATCAAATCAAGAGATAAGTACTTTATATTTTTCTCCCTTGATTGATATTATTATTTTTATATTTTTAGGTCAGCCTTTTGTCCTTGTATTTTTTTCTTGGTTATAATTTTTTCTTCCATGGCTTCTTGTGTGGAGTTTTGCAGAAAGGAAGAATTGTGGAGACTACCAATGCAATGATTCATGCAATAGATGGCAGCATCAAGAAGTACAAAGCAAAATTCATGGCAAGAGGGTTCTCCCAGAAAGAGGGAGTGGACTATGAAGAGTTCTTTCACCAGTCGCCGGATGGTCAAATTTTTGTATGGCATAAGGGCTCGAGCATAGACTCAATAGGAGTGATTAATGTTAGAGAGGGAGGATTGTACAAATGGTTAGGACATTTGGACCATGCCAAATGACCGGAAGAGCTTCCAATTCCAAGGATGCAAGCAATCAGGCGGAGTGGAAAGAGAATTCTTCCAAGAGGATGTCATGAGTCGAGATCTTTGTTGCAGGAAACGTTGGTCCTAAGGGCATTTATAAGCTGAAACGAAACGGAAACACGGAAACATGTTTGGTACAACCTAGAAACGCGTTTCAGGCTGTACTGCCACATTTCATGTGGGGGAAACGTGGCCTAGTACGGCCTGAAACGCGGTTCCAGGTCGTACAACCACATTTCAGTGATAAAGTGTCCTTCTTTTCAGTTTTTATTTTAGATTTTTCATTTTTATTTTTTTTATTTTCGCTCCATGCCAATTCAAGAGTGATAGAGGGAGTTATTGAAGATTGGAAACAAAAGTTTTTGAGTGGAAAAGCCTAATGTTCAAGTCTATGACCCTAGTGTTGATATGCAGTTCATGGTAATGTTAAATTCTTAAAGTAAAAGTGAAATGACTCAGGATTTTTGAGAGTGCTTTCGCCCTCATTTGCTTTCATATGGAGAAAATAGAATTTTAGATGTCAATCAAAATCTAGCAGACTTATCTATTTTTCAGGATTTCGGGATTGGTGGGATTGCAATGTTTCCATTGGATTTTGTCATTTACTAGGGTATGGAACTTGTATTTAGTCAAGAGCACTAAGGTCGTTCGACTATGCAGGAGGAGACTCCCAATCAAGCACAAGACAAGAAATTAGAAATTTCTCGTGGCTGATTTTGGATATTGCTATTTTCATTATGTGATAATTCATGAGTAAATGTGATGCAAATTTAGAGACCCATAGTTTATGCATTGAAATGGACAATTTAATCATAATGTAATAAATTACAATGTATCATGTATGTTTTATTATTGCACATATTTCTTAAATGTCCTAATATATATATATATATATATATATATATTGCGTTTCCCCGTTTCCAAAATTTAGGGGGGTCATGTTTCGTACCCGTACCCGTTTCGGAAACTCGTACACGTTTCCATGTATCGTACAACTTAGGTTGAGATTGTCAAACTAGATGCTTACAAACGGGAGGTCTCTAGGAGCAGTATGCCTTCTATGAGGGGACCATGCCAAACAACCAGATATGCTTCAGTGACAAAAGGAGCAATAGTGGTAGAGGGGGAAGCTAGGATTGCCACAAAGGGAGAAGCAGTGGTAGAGGGGACAACTAGGATTTCCAAGGGGGATCTACTTCATTGTTAGAGGGAGCACCTAGTAACCAGAAAGCAGTTGTGGTGATGGATCTCGTGAAGGAAGCTAGCTAGTTTATGGATGAGCCAAGGCATGCAACAAAGCATGTGTTGAGATAATTGTGTGGTACAATTAGATATGATTTGAGATATGTCTCTGGTGGTGAAGTGGGGCTGCAGGGATCAGGTCGAGTGTGCAGAGTGTGAAAAATCCAACATTGAAGGAAACCCTACTGCAGCAAATCTGAATCTACTTCACCTACTTGATTTTTAAATTACATTCATCGATTTATTCTTCTAAATACTGAAGCAAATTACTTCTGCAACCTACACTAATTAAATATTTGATCTCATGAAACGGAAAACAGAGCAAAGAACAAGATACATAGGACACACTTATTTTTGGACACAATAGTCCCCGAAAAAACCCAATGCAAGAAAACCGGTGTAGCAGCTCTGAGGGTTTATTATTATGCAGGAGAAATATCTTAATACAAATCTAGGATGCTCATCTAGCCATCCTTTACAGAGAAAATACTAGCGGAAAATCTGAGTAAGTTTTACCTCACTTCACCCGGTAGAATTCCCGCTGATCCGACACAAGACTGGCTAACCATGGCTATTTTTGCACTGGCTCTACATTTGCCCTGCGTCACCTTCTTTGCCCTCTGCGTCAGCTCTCCTGGCTGTTCCGGTAGTTCCTGACAGTTTTGGCTGTTCCGACAGTTCTGGATTCTGCGTGATAGGAAACTTTTCTACGTTAGCTCTCCCGGTTGTTGAAATTTCTAAGTTTGACACGTTAGAAACCCTTCATGCACTTTACTGATTTATTCCTACCTACTTGTTCTATTAATTAACAAGTTATTTACCATGTAAATACTGGAAATAAATACAAGTACATGCTCAACACATTACAGATCATCAACTGAAGGAAATAAAAACAAGCACACAAGTGACACCGTTGTTTTTGGACCAATGTCCCCGGAAAAACCCAATGCGGGAAAACCGATGCAGCTATCTGAGGGTTTTATTATTATGCAGTTTCTGAATACAATTTGGGTGCCAAAACCGGTTCACCCAACAAAGAATAATCTCGGCAGTAGTACCTCTCAGTCGGAGACCAATGTTCTGGCTGAAACCCTGGATAATCACTCTGGCACCTTCACAACTCCAATCTGCCCCATGAAACCCCAGCATCAGCCTCTAGGGACTGCGTTAGCCCTTCTTGGCCCTGCGTCAGCCCAATAACCCTTGCGTCAGCCTCTGGAGGCACTACGTCAACCCTCTGGCCCTCTGTGTCACCCACGTTGGCTCTCGGAGGCACTGCGCAGCTCCTGGCTGCCTCTGCGTGGGCCCTAGCTGGCTTTGCGTGGCCTCTAGCTGGCTCTGCATCCCTCTCTCCTGGCTTCTGCGTTGATCCTCCCGGTACTGTTTCTTTGCCTCTCTGCTTCTGTATTCACTGCCCCTCACTGCTGATCACTGATTCTATCTCTATTAGCAAACCCCGCTCTAGAGAATAGAATGACTGATCACTCTGGTGTATTCTCCAAGTGACCCTCAAGCCTCCTCTTATACTTTTCTCGTTGACAAATCAACGGCCGAGATTAAGTCCCTAATCAACGGCTAAGATTAGATCTGGCTTGATCCATGAATTTTGGACCATTCTAACACAGTTTTATATTAATTCACATTAATATTTTAATTTCCCTAAGTTTAGACTTAGGGACTCCATTAAAATATTAATTATTTTAATATCTCCCAAATTGTTTAGAATCTGCCCAAACCCTTTTTGGGTATTGGAGATCTCATGCACCTTAGCATCTCCACCAATTTTTGTGGCTAGAGCACATCCGATGCTACCCCAAATCAACACGCCTTCTTAGCGAGGACTATGCTCTAGTAATACTCCTCACTGAGTATCACCCTGATCATCCGGCATCGGTCCTTGTGCTGATGCTAGGCTTGCTGCCCAACATCCTCTGCACTGCTGCATCCTGTACTGCAACTCCCTCTGCATCCGTGTTGCTGCCCATGGCCTTGCCACTGCCACTGCTGCATCTACACTGCAACCCCTTTCATCATGCTGCATTGTGCTACCCATAGCACTACCATTGCTAACTGCCACACTACAACCCAGTTACTGAGAAGTAAGTAACTGATCTCCCAACTCTGATATCTCCGTCAGGTTAGAAACACTCCTGATGCTGAAGCTCCCTCTGTCACTGACAAGTGCTCCCTCTCTGACCTTTGCACTGCTGCAACAACTCCATGCATCTCGCACCGTTGCACATCTCTTTGTGCCATCCTGCACTGGTGCAACACTCCCGTGGCTCTCGCACTGTTGCGCCTGCTAGCCTCGCGCTATCCTGGGAATCCTGCATTGTAGCTCCCTCTACCGCTCCATCCGCATCCGTCTCTACTGACATCGCCAGTATTGCTACTCCTCTTCGGGGCTTCCGTAGCAAGGTCTAATCCAAGAGGTTGGGTACCTCGAGGATCCTGCCCCTCATCGCCTGTAGTCCATATGACTACAGCTTGATGTCTCCCCACTTTCTCTCAAGTGGCGCATGAGCACTCATGGCACACAGAACAGAAAGGATCCTGGCCTTCCAAATGACAAAGTTGGATGCCTCATCCAACCTGTCCTGATCCCTCAGCCCATTCATGGCCATCTCTCTGCTCTTCTTGTTGACTCCTCCGAGTCTCTCTACTTCCCGTCTGGAAGTTCTCGGTTCAACTCCTGCTAAGTGTCTCCACTTCCCATCTGGAAGTTCTCAGTTTGACTCCTGCTGAGTCTCTCCACTTCCCGTCTGGAAGTTCTCGATTCGACTCCTGCTGAGTCTCTCTATGTAATATTCTTAATTAGCCATGGCTAATTGGAATATTCGATTTTGTCAATTTTTTCCTTCTATAGTTATTTGTAAATAAAAAGTGAGGAAGGGGGACATAACTCACTTTAGAATAAAAAGTCACTTCCTAGGTAGCACGACGTTGTGACTTAAAGGGGAGCCAAGGGGGCCAAAGGGGGACACAGAAATGGAGCCCACGCAGACACATGGAGAGACTGCGCAGGAGGGAAGAACACGTGGCAAGAGGAGAAGCACACAGGAGGAGGTGAGCCTAGGGATTGTGAGAGGCAGAGGCTATAAAATAGAGAGGAGCCCCCTCATTTTGGATCATTCAGTTATGTGCATTTTGAGCTAGTCGTTTCGACTTCTGAGCACGCTGGCTGTTTAGCTAGTCTACAGCACTGTTTAGTGCATTGAGTGTCTCTGTTCGGAGATCTCACCCTTAGCCCCGGGGGACTTCGAGTGCCTGCTCGGGCAACGTATTTCCTTGGCATTTCAGCAGTAGTTTTATCAACATTCCAGCAACAGTTCTAGCAGCATTTTGGAGGACTGCGCAGCACTGGGAGAGAGACACAGTTCCTTTTGGTTGTAGTGTTGGATTGGGGTTTTGCAAGTGGATTTATGCTGGGTGATTGAGCAGGGGTCCAGCTCTTGTCTCATTGGAGGATTTTGGCAGGGTTTTAGGCAGTGTTTCAGGCAGAGTCTAGAGGGGTTTCCTTTAGTGGCAGCGCAGGGCATTGGGGAACTCTGCAGAACCCCAAGAGGGTGTTTTTCAAGGGTCGGCAATTCCAAGAGAGCTTTCTGCGTTTTTCTGGGTTTCTTGAGTTGAGCCCAAATTCAGAGTTTCAGCTTTTTCCGAGGAGGGGAACAACCCCAAATCATCATTTGTTTCCTAGCAGCAGCAGCAGCACAGTAGCAACGTCCATGCAAAGAGGCCATTCTTGTCATTCTAAGAGTATTTCTTCACTTGCCTTGTGCATGTCGAGGTACCATCTGTCTAATCACCTCTTGTACTCACTTTATTGCACAATATAATAAAATGGCTTAGCATTTCTTGTTGCATTTATTGTGTATCTGTTTATATTTCCGGTTTACATTATTATATGTTATTCCACTGTTATTTTATCACTTATGGGTTATTATATCATTTGCATATATTTGGTTGGAGTTTTTGCTGGGGTTTGAGGAATATTCTGGGTTAGGAATATTACAGTGGTATCAGAGCATAGATCTGGCTTAGCCTGTGGAGCTAGCAATCTATGACACCAGGGGAAAAACCCTACATCTGTTACAGAGGTAGGAAATACGGAGACAGTGGGCGTAGGTTGGAGAATACCTACGGTGAGGGAGACTGTGTTCCGGTGGTGGACGCAGAACAGGAGGAGCCTGTGGTGGACGCAGAGCAAGAGGAGCCTGTGGTGGACGCAGACGGGAAGAGATTTGCGAATATGCTCCTCAAATCAGTGCAGGATCTGTCGAGGTAGATTGAGGTGATGGGGCAGAGATTCACGGCAGTAGAGGCCAGACAGCGTGAGAGCCCATGAGTTTTTCAGATTGGTGAGGGATCAGGTGCATCCCATCACTTGCCAGAGCAACGTGATACTGCGCAGCAGGTGGCCTCACATGCCCCTACACGCTCTACCATGCCCACTTTCTTAGGAGCAGACACGGGGGCCGTAGCCCAGCAAGAGGCAGAGCCCGAACATATGGGCAATTATTTTGCAGAGTACCAGGCCTATGGGCAGGAGTTCAGGGAAGCCCTCTCATTCAGAGATTTTGTTCAGCTCCAGCGGGATAGCAGACCCCGCGACCATCACAGAGGGTACCGGCATTACCATGATGGCGACACCCACCGTGCAGCGAGTAGATTCCACTTGCCTACGTTTGATGGCTCATCAAACAGTTCGGCAAAGTCTTGGGTGGAGAAGCTGGACATTTATTTCCAGCTTAACCAAATGTCGGAGGCAGAGGCCATCAAGGTGGCAACATTGCATTTGGATGGCGAGGCCCAGGATTGGTGGTTTCACAGGATGGTTACACTCGGGCACTCTACAGTGACGACATATGCGGAGTTTACCAGGAGATTGATGGAGCGATTTGATCGGAGGGATCCAGAGCAGCATTTTGTTGAGTTGACGAGGATCAAACAAACAGGGAGCCTAGAGACCTACATTGCATATTTCTTGAGGGTCTCCCTGATGGTGCCAGACCTCTCCATGGCACGGAGGGTCTATATATATGTTGAGGGGTTAGCAGAGCCACTTCGGGGTCTAGTCCGATCCACTAGACCAGCTACGCTCCAGGACGCTATCAACTAACCTCGGGACTTACAGGATGTCTTACCCAGGACCCGGACACCTTATCCCCAAAGACAACCTTTTTAGTCTAAGGGGAAGGATGTGAGGATTCCTCCTCCAAAGGGGAATCCAGGACGAGTACAACTTTATGATGATGCCAGGATGGAGCTGAAGAAGAAGTGGTTGTGCTTCACATGTCAAGAGCCGTGGACACTGGGACATAGATGTGCTGCTGGCAAAGCACATTTTATTGAGGTCTTCTCTGAGAGCAATGGAGAAGAGGATGACGAGGATGATGCGGAGGCAAGAGATAGCCATGCCATACAGGGAGCTTTGCCACCTCCACCGCCAGCAGCAGGTGGTGCATCTTTTGCACCTAACAGAGGGGCCCTTGCAGCATTGCGAGGAGTTCCCAAGTATCTGACGCTATGCGTACGGGAGACAGTACATGGCCAGCGAGTATCAGTTTTGGTGGACAGTGGGGCGACCCACAACTTCATCGATGCCCAGATGGTTGAACGGAGAGGTATATAGACAGAGAGCTTCAATGGGTTTTCAGTCTTGGTCCCAGGAGATCAGACCATGACGTGTGCTCGCTATGTTCCAGAGCTTTCAGTGACAGTGGGCACTTACACATTGACTGACCACTTTTTCGTGGTCGATATTCTGGACACCAACATGATATTGGGTGTTCAGTGGCTTATTACTCTAGGGAAAGTCACAACGAATTGGAAGACCCTAGAGATGGAGTGGGATGATGAGAAGACAGGGAGGCATGAGAACATGCGGGGACAACACACATATCCGCCTCAGACTGTTTCGGCTCATCGGATGGAGGCAGTCTTCCGGATGGGAGACATAGAGTGGGCAGTGGAGCTGCGAGCATCAGAGGCAGGGACTACAGGACAGACGATACATCCAGAGATACAGTCCATCCTTGATCGGTATGCCATAGTGTTTGGGGAGATTCCACCAGGACAGCCACCGGATCGGGGGTTTGAGCACACCATCGAGCTTGAGTAGGGCATACAGGCCGTGATCACCACCCCCTATAGGCACCCCAAGGCCTATTGGGATGAGATTGAGTGGGCTATCTAGGAGTTGCTGGCTCTTGGGCACATTCGACCGAGCACGAGTCCTTTTGCTTCTTCTGTAGTGTTGGTGAAGAAGAAGGATGGTACATTGAGGATGTGCATTGACTATAGGGCCCTGAACAAGAAGACCCTGAAGAACAGGTACCCCATACCCAGGATCGATGAGTTGATGGATGAGGGGCACGTTTCTTCTCAAAGATTGATTTGAGATCTGGGTACCATTAGATTCGCGTGAGGGAGCGGGACATTCCCAAGACCGCCTTCAGGTGTCACTATGGGCACTGAGTTCTTGGTGATGCCTTTTGGGCTAACGAACGCCCCAGCTACATTTCAGTCCTGTATGAATCACATCTTCCGTAGTCACTTGAGGAAGTTTGTGTTGGTATTCTTTGATGACATTCTCATTTACAACAGGACTTGGGAGGAGCATCTCCAGCACATTGAGACGGTATTGTGTATCTTACAGGAGCAGCAGTTCTATGCTAAACTCTCCAAGTGTGAGTTTGGGTTGACGGAGATGTTGTATCTGGGACACATCATAGGGGTGGACGGAGTGAGGGTCCACGAGGAGAAGATCAGGGCCATCAAAGAATGGTTGGAGGCAAGAAATGTGACGGAACTTCGAGGATTCATCGGTATTTGTACTTACTAACGAAAGTTTGTCAAAGGTTTCTCACAGCTTGTTGCATCCCTGACAGATTTGACGAGGAAGGGGGCTTTCAGTTGGTCAGAGACAGTGCAGCGAGCCTTTGACAGGCTCAAGGAGGTTATGAGTAGCTGCCCAATGCTTGCGTTGCTAGATTTTACAAAGCCTTTTGTTTTGGAGTGTGATGCGTTGGGAGAGGGGATCGGCGCAGTGTTTGTGCAGGGAGGTCACCCTATAGCCTTTGAGAGCCGGAAGCTCCTTCCGCACGAGAGGTTGTATTCTATATACGACAAGGAGATGCTGGCCATCATGCATGCATTGGCTAAGTACCGACAGTATCTGGTGGGTAATAGGTTCAGGGTGAGCACTGATCACAACAGCCTCAAGTTCTTTTTGGAGTAGAAGCAGCTACAAGAGAGGCAGCAGAAGTGGATCAGCAAGATTGAAGCATATGACTTTGACATTGAGTATGTCAAGGGTAAGAACAACGTGGTAGTAGATGCCCTTTCACGTAGACCAGCCACGTTGTCTCTTATGAGCTTGGATACAGACTAGAGGGCTCAATTCTTAGTAGAGTACTCCAAGGACAGGTTTGCATGTGAGGCTCTGGATGGGCAGGTGGCAGATGACAGGTACAGGGTGGTCGATGAGATCATCTATTACAAGGACCGGATCTTCTTGACTGAGGGGTCTCAGCTCAAGAAGAAAATACTCCAGGCATCTCATGATTCACCATTGGCAGGACACTAGGGGTTTACCAAAACCTACAAGGCCATTAGGGAGAGGTTCTCATGGAAGGGCCTCAAGGAGGACGTACTCCAGCACATCCGGAAGTGCGATGTTTGCCAGAGAAACAAGGGAGAGATGAGCCATCCCGCGGGATTATTGCAGCCTCTTCCCATTCCGAAGGGGAAATGGGAGAGTATTTCAATGGACTTCATCACAGGGTTGCCCATGGTACAGGGCAAGGATTGTATCTTTGTCGTCGTTGATCGACTGACAAAGTACGCACATTTTTTTGCCATATCCACACACTATACAGCAGCACAAGTGGTCGAGCTGTTCTTCAGAGAGATCTTTAGGCTACATGGTCTTCCTAAGACCATCGTCAGTGATAGGGACAGCCATTTCATGGGCGGGTTTTGGCAGGAGCTTTTCCGGTTGGTGGGGACGGAGTTGACACCGAGTACCAGTTATCACCCACAGACAGATGGACAAACAGAGATAGTTAACAAGTGGCTAGAGGGCTACTTGCATAACTATGTCAGTGGGCAACAATGAGCATGGTTGAGGTGGTTGCATCTGAGGGAGTACTGCTACAATACTTCACATCACATGTCCATTGGTATGTCACCATTTTATGCCTTATATGGGTATCATCCTTTATCTTTTGTTGACGTGATGTTTGGTGATAACAAGGCTCCTAGAGCCAAGATCTGGATCCAAGAGAGTCAGGATATCCTCTGAGCTCTCAAGGATAACATGGCTACAACACAGAACCAGCAGAAGCTGTATGCCGACGGGGGTCGGGTGGAGAGGCAGTTCGAGGTAGGGGACATGGTCTACCTATGATTACAGCCATACAGACAGTCATCACTGAAGCAAAAGGGGGCTGAGAAGCTCAAGCCTCGCTTATATGGGCCATACAGGGTGATACGCAGGATTGGACAGGTTGCATATGAGTTGGAGCTGCCCCAAGGCAGCAAGATTCATAACATTTTTAATGTATCATGCCTAAAGAAGGCATTGGGGCAGCAGGTGACAGTGATAGATGAGCTACCACCCATGGATGACGAGGGGCATTTGGTATTGCAACCAGAGGCTATCATTGATACCAGGGAGAGGCAATTGCGGAGCAGGACGGTCTGGGAATTCTTGGTGAGGTGGAAGAATTTGCCGGATGAGGATGCCACTTGGGAGAGTGAGAAGATCTTGCAGCATCCATCACTTCAGTTGCTTGAGGACAAGCAACATTTTGCCGGGGGAGACTGTAATATTCCTAATTAGCCATGGCTAATTGGAATATTCGATTTTGTCAATTTTTGCCTTCTATAGTTATTTGTAAATAAAAAGTGAGGAAGGGGGACATAACTCACTTTAGAATAAAAAGTCACTTCCTAGGTAGCACAATGTTGTGACTTAAAGGGGAGCCAAGGGGGCCAAAGGGGGACGCAGAAATGGAGCCCACGCAGACACATGGAGAGACTACGCAGGAGGGAAGAACACGTGGCAAGAGGAGAAGCACGCAGGAGGAGGTGAGCCTAGGGATTGTGAGAGGCAGAGGCTATAAAATAGAGAGGAGCCCCCTCATTTTGGATCATTCAGTTATGTGCATTTTGAGCTAGTCGTTTCGACTTCTGAGCACGCTGGCTGTTTAGCTAGTTTGCAACACTGTTTAGTGCATTGAGTGTCTCCATTCGGAGATCTCACCCTTAGCCCCGGGGGACTTCGAGTGCCTGCTCGGGCAACGTATTTCCTTGGCATTTCAGCAGTAGTTTTATCAGCATTCTAGCAGCAGTTCTAGCAACATTTTGGAGGACTGTGCAACACTGGGAGAGAGACGCAGTTCCTTTTGGTTGTATTGCTCGATTGGAGTTTTGCAAGTGGATTTATGCTGGGCGATTGAGCAGGGGTCCAGCTCTTGTCTCATTGGAGGATTTTGGCAAGGTTTCAGGCAGTGTTTCAGGCAGAGTCTAGAGGGGTTTCCTTCAGTGGTAGCGCAGGACATTGGGGAACCGCGCAGAACCCCAAGAGGGTGTTTTTCGGGGGTCGGCCATTCCAGGAGAGCTTTCTGGGTTTTATGGGTTTCTTGAGTTGAGCCCAAATCCAGAGTTTCAGCTTTTTCTTAGGAGGGGAACAGCCCCAAATCATCATTTGTTTCCTAGCAGCAATAGCAACACAGTAGCAGCATCCACGCAGAGAGGCCATTCTTGTCATTCTGAAAGTATTTCTTCACTTGCCTTGTGCAAGTCGAGGTGCCATCTGTCTAATCACCTCTTGTACTCACTTTATTGCTCAGTATAACAAAATGGCTTAGCATTTCTTGTGTATCTGTTTATATTTCCGATTTACATTATTATATGCTGTTCCACTGTTATTTTATCACTTCCTGCCTGGAAGTTCTAGGTTCGACTCCTGCTGAGTCTCTCTACTTCCCGTCTGGAAGTTCTCTTTTGAACTCCCTCTAAGTCTCAATTTCCCACCCGGAAATCCTTCTGCCAACGTCAAGTTTCCCCTCTCTGATCATCTGTGCAACAACAACACTGATCCAGATTCCTTGGCTAGAAATCCACCTTGGCAGCAACTCCCTCTACCTTGGCCTTGCCCTGTTAGGTATTGTTCTAACTACAGTACCCCACCATCTCCACTCTGCAACTTACCCACAACCTCCTAAACCCCAGCAACCTGAAGGTTAGAGCTCCTAGGCTCTGTGCAATCTTGGCACCGGCAAATCAACTTCCTCAGCCAACTGCATCAGCCCTCCTGGCCTCAGCGTGAGCCTGTCTTTGCCTCCCTTAGCCTCTGTGCTGCCTCTTGTTGGCTTGAACTTGATGACACAGGCACTGCGTCACCCCTTCCTTGCTGCTTCTCTGCTAGGAACAACTTCTGTCACTAGGGACAACTGTTTTCTGCTATTACTGCTCGACTCGGCTGATGTCCTCAGTTCTCCTGTGATCTGTAACCACTCTCTGATACCATGTTGGAATTTCTAAGTCTGACACGTTAGAAACCCTTCATGCACTTTACTTTCTAACCCTTCATGCACTTTACTGATTTATTCCTACCTACTTGTTCTGTTAATTAACAAGTTATTTACCATGTAAATATTGGAAATAAATACAAGTACATGCTCAACACATTACAGATCATCAACTGAAGGAAATAGAAACAAGCACACAAGTGACATCGTTGTTTTTTGGACCAATGTCCCCGTAAAAACCCAATGCGGCAAAACTGGTGCAGCTATCTGAGGGTTTTATTATTATGCAGTTTCTGAATACAATATGGGTGCCAAAACTGGCTCACCCAACAAAGAATAATCTCGGCAGTAATACCTCTCAGACGGAGACAGATGTTCCGGTTGAAACCCCGGATAATCACTCTGGCAGCTTCACAACTCCAATCTGCCCCACGAAACCCCAACGTCAGCCTCTAGGGACTGCGTCAGCCCTTCCTGGCCCTGCGTCAGCCTAGTGTCAGCCCAATAACCCTTATGTTAGCCTCTAGAGGCACTGCGTCACCCAGGCTAGCTATCGGAGGCACTGCGCAGCTCCTGGCTGCCTCTGCGTGGGCCCTAGCTAGCTTTGCATGGCCTCTAGCTGGCTCTGCGTCCCTCTCTCCTGGCTTCTGCGCTGATACTCCCAGTACTGTCTCTTTGCCTCTCTGCTTCTGTATTCACTGCCCCTCGCTGCTGATCACTGATTCTATCTCTCTTAGCAAACCTTGCTCTAGAGAATAGAATGACTGATCACTCTGGTGTATTCTCCAAGTGACCCTTAAGCCTCCTCTTATACTTGTCTCGTTGACAAATCAACGGCTGAGATTAAGTCCCTAATCAACGGCTAAGATTAGATCTGGCTTGATCCATGACTTTTGGACCATTCTAACACAGTTTTATATTAATTCACATTAATATTTTAATTTCCCTAAGTTTAGACTTAGGGACTCCATTAAAATATTAATTATTTTAATATCTCCCAAACTGTTTAGAATCTGCCCCAACCCTTTCTGGGTATTGGATATCTCATGTGCCTTAGTCTCTCCACCAATTTTCGTGGCTAGAGCACATCTGATGCTACCCCAAATCAACACCAGCTACTGCGTTGCCTCTGTGTGAGCTCTCTCGACTATTTCGGTAGTTCCCGACAGTTCTGGATTCTGCGTGACAGGCATCTTTTCTGCGTCAGCTCTCCTGGCTACGGCGCTACCTCTCTGCAAGCTCTCCTAGCTACTGCGTTGCCTCTCTGCAAGCTATCCTCGCCTCTCTGTTTTGTATTTTCTGGAAAGTCCTTCTCCCAGATTCTCTCTGACCCTCAGCTGCAAGATCTCCCCAATCAATTTTCCTCCTGAGAACTTCTCACCTTAGAAAATTGATTTCCTCAATCTCTGTGTGTGTGTTTTTCCAAATGAACCCAAGCCTCTATTTTATACTTTTCCTGTTGAGTCCGTTGGAATTTCTAAGTCTAACTGTTAGAAACCCTTCATGTACTTTTCTGATTTATTTCTGCCTACTTGTTCTGATTAATTAACAAGTTATTTACCTTGTAAATACTGAAAATAAATACAAGTACATGCTCAACACATTACAGATCATCAACTGAAGGAAACAAAACAAGCACACAAGTGACACCGTTGTTTTTGGACCAATGTCCCCGGAAAAACCCAATGTGGGAAAACTGGTGCAGCTATCTAAGGGTTTTATTATTATGCAGTTTCTGAATACAATCTGGGTACCAAAACCGGCTCACCCAACAGTGAATAATCTCGGCAATAGTAACTCTCAGTCGGAGATAGATATTCCGACTGAAACCCTAGATAAACACTCCGACAGCTCCCAGCTCCAATCTGCCCCACGAAAACCCCAGCATTTGCTTCTAGGGATTGCGTCAGCCCAATAACCCCTGCGTCAACCTCTGGAGGCACTGCGTCACCCACATTGGCTCTCTGAGGCACTGCGCAACACCTGGCTGCCTCTGCGTCCCTCTCTCTAAGCTTCTGCGCTGATCCTCCTGGTACTATCTCTACCTCTCTGCTACTGTATTCACTATCCCTTAGTTGCAACTTTGATCACTCTTTCGACTTCCTTAGCAAACCCTACCCTAGAAAATCGAAATCTTGATCAACTTGGTGTATTCTCCAAGTGACCCTCAAGCCTCCTCTTATACTTTTCTCGTTGACAATTCAATGGTCGAGATTAAGTCCCTAATCAACGGCTAAGATTAACTCTAGCTTGATCCATGACTTTTGGACCCTTCTAACATAGTTTTATATTAATTCACATTAATATTTTATTTTCCCTAAGTTTAGACTTAGGGACTCCATTAAAAATATTAATTATTTTAATATCTCCCAAACTGTTTAGAATCTGCCCAAACCATTTCTAGGTATTGGAGATCTCATGTGCTTTAGCCTCTCCACCAATTTTCGTGGCTAGAGCACATCCGATGCTACCCCAAATCAACACTCCCTCTTAGCGAGGACTGTGCTCTAGTAATACTCCTCACTGAGCATCACCCTGATCATCCGGCATCGGTCCCTGTGCTGATGCTAGGCCTGCTGCCCAACATCCTCTGCACTGCTACATCATGTACTACTACCCATGGCCCTGCCACTGCCACTGCTGCATCTGTATGACAACTCCCTCTGCATCCGTGCTGCTGCCCATGGCCCTGCCATTGCCACTACTGCATCTGCACTGCAACCCCTCTCATCATGTTGCATCTGCATTGCAACCCCTCTCATCATGTTGCATCGTGTTGCCCATAGCACTGCCACTGCTAACTGCTGCACTGCAACTCAATTACTGAGAAGTAACTGATCTCCCAATTCTGACATCTCCGTCAGGCTAGAAACACTCCCGATGCTGAAGCTCCCTCTGTCACTGACAAGTGCTCCCTCTTTGACCTCTGCGCTACTGCAACAACTCTGTGCATCTCACACTGCTGCCTCACGCTGTCTTGGGACTCCTGCACTGTAGCTCCCTCTATCGCTCCATCCGCATCTGTCTCTACCAACATCCGCCAGTCCTGCTACTCCTCTTCGGGGCTCCCATAGCAAGGTATAATCCAAGAGGTTAGGTACCTCGAGGATCCTGCCCCTCATCGCCTATAGTCTGTCTGACTACAGCTTGATGTCTCCCCACTTCCGCTCAAGTGGCGTGTGAGCACTCATGGCACAGTCATCATCTGTCTCCACTTCCTTCTCTGCCCTTGCTGGCGCAACCTTGGTCTCGGAAGCCTCTCCTTTGCTCTTCTTCCTCGGACACTGGCTCGCATAGTGACCCAGTTCCCCACAGTTGAAGCATTTGACCTTGGAGAGGTCCTTCTTCTTCCGTTTCTCCTGCTTTCCCTCAGATGCTAGGGTAGCATCCTCCTCTTCTTCCTTCTTGATTCTGATCCCCTTGCCGCTGCTTCCCGCCTTGCTTAGCCTTCTGATCTCTTCTTGGCGAAGAGCCGCCCACATTTCCTCCCAATCTAGAAGGGTCGCCCTGCCCAGTATGCTCTGGACAAACACCTCCCAGTCTTCAGAGACTGCGTTCAGGGTTGTTCTCACCATCAATTCTTGATCCGATGTGGCCCCTATGGAAGTCAGCTGATCCCAGATCTCCTTCAATTGACCGAGGAAGATGTCGATCTGTTCTCCCTTCTGCATCTAGTATGACCGTAGCTTTCTCTGCACGGAAGTATGCTGATACAATTTCTTTAGGGCCTCCCACATCTCATTTGCCGTGTCCTTTTCGGCAATATGTGGTACTACATGGTCCTTGACCCCGTCAAGGATGATGCTCTTGGCCCTCGCCATTGCCTCCTCGTACTTGTCGTTCTCAGCTGGGTCAACTGGGATTGCTATCGTCCTCAAGGCGAAGTGCTTGACACGATTCCTGTCTAGAACAGACAAGATTCTGGCCTTCCAAACTACAAAATTTGAGGCTCCGTCCAGTCTGTCCTGGTCTCTTACCCCGTTCACTGCCATCTCGCTGCTCCTCTACTTCCCTCATGAAGTTCTCGGTGTGACTCCCTCTGAGCCTGGATTTCCCTCCTAGAAACCCCTTTGCCAATGTCGAGATGCCCCCACTCCGATCCTTAGTGTAGCTACACCATTGATCAAGATTTCTTGGCTAGAAATCCTTGGCAGCAACTCCCTCCTCCTTGGCCTTGCCCTGTTAGGTATTGTTTTGACTACAATATCCCACCAGCTTCACTCTGCAACTTACCCACAACCTCCTAAGCTCTAGCAAACTGAAGGTTTAGAGCTTCTAGGCTCTGCGCAATCCCGACACCAACAAAATCCGCACCTCCTGGCCACGGACATCAATCCTTCCTGACTGAGAAAGATGACCGGGCACTGCGTAGGTCGAGTCTGCTCCCCTCTGCCACTGCGCTGAACCTCTTCCTGGCTCAAACTTGATGACGCAGGCACTACGTCACCCCTTGCTTGCTGCTTCTCTGCTAGGAAAAACTTCTGTCACTCAGGACATCTGTTTTCTACTGCTGCTTCTCTGCTCAACTAATGTACTTAGTTCTCCTGTGATCTGCAACCACACTCTGATACCATGTTGGAATTTCTAAGTCTAACTGTTAGAAACACTTCATGTACTTTTCTGATTTATTTCTGCCTACTTGTTCTGATTAATTAACAAGTTATTTACCATGTAAATACTGAAAATAAATACAAGTACATGCTCAACACATTACAGATCATCAACTGAAGGAAACAAAACAAGCACACAAGTGACACCGTTGTTTTTGGACCAATGTCCCTGGAAAAACCCAATGCGGGAAAACTGGTGCAGCTATCTGAGGGTTTTATTATTATGCAATTTCTGAATACAATCTGGGTGCCAAAACCGGCTCACCCAACAGAGAATAATCTTGGCAGTAGTACCTCTCAGTCGGAGATAGATATTCCGGTTGAAACCCCTGATAATTCTCCGACAGCTCCCAGCTCCAATCTGCCCCACGAAAACCCCAACATCTACCTCTAGGGACTGCGTCAGCCCTTCCTGGCCCAGTGTCAGCCCAATAACCCCTACATCAACCTCTGGAGGCACTGCGTTAGCCTCTAGAGCCTCTGCGTCACCCACGCTGACTCTCTGAGGCACTGCGCAGCTCCTGGCTGCTTCTGCGTGAGCTCTGGCTGGCTCTGGGTCCCTCTCTTCGAGCTTCTGTGCTGATCCTCCCGGTACTATCTCTGCCTCTCTTCTTCTGTATTCACTACCCTTCAGCTGCAACTCTGATCACTCTTTCGACCTCCTCAGCAAACCCTGCCCCAGAAAAGCAAAATCTTGATCAACTCGGTGTATTCTCCAAGTGACACTCAAGCCTCTAATCAATGGCTAAGATTAAAACATGACTTGATCTGCCTTCTAGATCATTCTCACCCATATTTTGATTAATACTCATTAATATTTTAATTTCCCTAAGTTTAGACTTAGGAACTCCATTAAAAATATTAATTATTTTAATAGATACAATCCGGTGGAATTTCACCAAACGGTTTCTGGGTTCTTTAGAACTCTTGTGCCTTAGCGTCTCCTCCAATTTTCAAGGCTATATCACTTCCGATGTTACCAAAAACTAACACTCCCTCTTAGCGATAAAAGTTCTCTAGCAACAATGTCCACCTGCGTGCTGCTTGGTTTTTGAAGCACCTCCTTTCTCCACTGCTGTTGCCACCAACACTGTGCTACTGTTGCTACTATACTGCTGCCCATGACACTGCCACTGCCGCTGCTGCATTTGTACTACAACTCCCTCTCAACCACTACATCTGCTATGCTGCTATCACCGCCACTGCTAACACTGCATCCGTTCTGCAACTCAGTTGCTTAGAGAAGCAACTGAGAAACATCCAAAATTAGCTGAACTTTACTGGTTCAGCATAATACAATGAATGTTGGAATCTGACTGCTGTTGATTCTGACCCTCTAAATCTTCTGCACTGCTGCTGACTTCTGCACTGTGCCAACTACACTGTTGCCAACCTTGCTCTGCGCTGATCAGTCTCTGGTCCCCAACTACTGCATCAGTCCTCCAAACACTCCACTACATCACTCTGACACCAAGTCCATCTTGCTACTGCTTAAAATTGGGCTCCCGTAGCAAGGAATTGATCCAAGAGGTGGACTCCTCAAGGATCCTGCCCACATGTAGTCTTCCCGACTACAGCTCAATATCACCCCATCTCCCTCCTGGAGATGCGTGGGCACTCATGGCATACTCTTCCTCGTCAATCGTCGCAGCTGCAACCTTAGGATCATGCTTCTCATCCTTATCCTTTTGTTTCAAAAGACATTGGGATGCAAACTGACCCATCTCGCCACATCTGAAACATTTCACCTTCGAAATGTCCTTCTTCCGCTTCTACTTCTGCTGTCCCTTCGATGCTAGAGTTGCGTTCTCCTCCTCTTCCTTCGTCTTTGTGCCACTCCCACTGCTGCCATTGAGGTTGACCTTCACTAGGTCCCTCCTTAACTCCTCCTATTGAAGAGCTGCCCACATCTCCTCCCATGAAGGTAGTCTTTCCCTGCCCAATATACTTTGGATGAAGACTTGCCATTCATCAGAGACTCCACTCAGGGTTATCCTCACCGTCGCGGTTGACTAAGGAGTGGACCCCACTGCAGCAAGCTGGTCTCTAGTGTCTTAAAGACGTTGAAGATAGGAGTTGACTCCTTCTCCCTTATGCATCAAAGTCCACTGCAAGTGTGAGACCACATGATCTCGAACTCCATCGAGAATGAGCCTCTTTGCCTTCCCTTGCTCGGCCTTGTACTTCTTCTTTTGATCGTTGTTAGCAGGAACAGGTACAACACTTTTGACGTAGGCCTCGAGATCATATTCCTCCAGAACAGCTAAGATTTTGGTCTTCCATATGACATAATTGGAGGCACCGTCCAACCTGTCCTGATCTCTGATCCCATGTGATGCCATCTCACCCGACTATGGAACTGACTCCTCTAGTCACTGCTTAGCACTGCTCAACTGCTCAGCAAGTGAGAAATTCGAACTTTCTGACGGAAAGTTCTCTAAGGAGAAAATTCCCCTTCTACATGTCTTTGTTCTTTTCAAGCAGATTTCTGCCCCAGAAGAAATTACACCCTTCAAGCATTGCGTTGAGGCTCTGTGTCACTCCCTCTACCTCTGCAAACTCACGAATTGGAAATCGTACCTCTCTGTCGTCTCACTTAGAGAGAGATTTTCTCATATCTGCTTCCCAGCAAGGAATGCGCAATCCCTTCAAGGGGATTCGAATTGCTGCTAAGTGCAGCTCTCGGCCTCACTGCTCAGCATTAGATCTGCTCTTCCTGTTTCAAAATCCATGCTTTGATACCATGTGAAAATTCCTACACTGAGGAACCCCTAATGCAACAAATTTGAATCTACTTCACCTACTTGATTTTTAAATTACATTCATCAAGTTATTCTTCTGAATACTGAAGCAAATTACTTCTGCAGCCTACACTAATTAATATTTGATCTCCTGAAACGGAAAACAGAGCAAAGAACAAGATACATAGGACACACTTATTTTTGGACACAATAGTCCCCGGAAAAACCCAATGCGGGAAAACCGGTGCAGCAACTCTGAGGGTTTATTATTATGCAGGAGAAATATCTGAATACAAATCTAGGATGCTCATCTAGCAATCCTTTACAGAGAAAATACTGGTGGAAAATATGAGTGAGTTTTACCTCACTTCACCTGACAGAATTTCGGCTGATTCGGCACAAGACTGGATAACCCCGGCTATTTTTGCGTTGGCTCTACATCTGCCCTATGTCAACTTCTCTGCCCTCTGCGTCAGCTCTCCCGGCTGTTACGGCAATTCTCGACAGTTTTGGTTGTTCCGATAGTTCTAGATTCTGCATGATAGGCAAGGTTTCTATGTCAGCTCTCCTAGCTACTGCGCTACATTTGTGTCAGCTCTCCTGGCTGTTCCGGTAATTCCCAGCAGTTCCGGCTGTTTTGACAGTTCTGGATTCTGCATGACAAGCAGCTTCTCTACGTCAGCTCTCCCGGCTACTGCATTGCCTCTCTGCAAGCTCTCTCTGCCTCTCTGTTTTGTATTTTCAGGAAAGTCCTCTCGGATTTTCTCTGCCCCTCAGCTGCAAGATCTCCCCAATCGATTTTCCTCTTGAGAACTTCTCACCTTAGAAAATCGATTTCCTCAATCTATCTGTGTGTGTTTTTCCAAATGAACCCCAAGCCTCCATTTTATACTTTTCCTGTTGAGTCTTCAATGGCCGAGATTAAGTCTCTAATCAACGACTAAGATTAAAACATGACTTGATCCACCTTCTAGATCATTCTCACCCATATTTTGATTAATACCCATTAATATTTTAATTTCCCTAAGTTTAGACTTAAGAACTCTATTAAAAATATTAATTATTTTAATAAAATACAATCTGGGTGGAATTTCACCAAACGGTTTATGGGTTTTTTAGAACTCATGTGCCTTAGCCTCTCCACCAATTTTCACGGTTGAGCACTTCCAATGCTACCAAAAACTAACACAGAGGATAGAAAGAGCATCTCGAGGTGCTACTTCAGCTTGGGATCAACTATGATTTCCTTATTTAGCAGGAAGCAGACTTTTGTCACACTCAGTACAACAGAGGCGGAGTATATCGTAGCCAATGTCGTAAGACATGAAGCAGTGTGGATTCGAAAGCTACTTTCAGGGCTATTTGATCAAGTTGAAGCACATTGAGGTCAAATATCACTTCATCTGAGACATGGTGCAGAAGGAAGCAAGTTAGGTCTAGTACATATCCACAGACGAGCAAATTGCAAAATTTTCAACAAGCCTCTGTAAAGAGCAAGGTTTATATACTTCAAAGACAAGATTGGCATGATGAAGAATGTCTCCCTCTTTGAGAGGGAGCGTTGATGTCTTTACAAGATCAGGTAGACCATCTTCTGAGAATCCAAAGGACCTAAATGGGTCATGCTAATTTGACCAGGGGAGATGTATACATTCGCCTGAGAAGCCAAACGAACTTGGCTAGGTCATTTGGCCAGGGGTGATTGGCCCAAGGTAATTGCAGCATTAGATAGATTTTCTCTTGAGAAGTTAGGACTTGGCAGGGAAGCTAATTTGACTAGAGGAGATAGTGAAATTCACTTGAGAAGCCATAAAAGACTTTGGATGGGTTATGCTGATTTGGCCAGGGGTGAATGGTCCAAGGGAAAATCCTCTCCTGAGAAGCCAGACGGACTTGGCTAGGCCATGATGATTCGACCAAAGGAGATTGATATATTTGTCTAAGAAGTCATGAAGGACTTTGTTTAGGCCATGTTGATTTGACCAGGGGTGAATGGCCCAAGATACTCACATTGCCTACTCCAGCATGGAGTGATCTATAGACGTGCATGTGAGGAGTCCTGTTGCTTCCACCAAGATGGAGTGATCCATAGATGTGCATACATCAACATAGAAAGCACATGAATTTTTTCTTCAAGAAGGAGAAATTTAATCTAAAGAGAAATATGTCTGCAGCTAAGGAGAATACCTCCCTCACTAAAAGAGAGTGCTGATTTTTTGTAGCAACAGGAGGTATTCCTACATGCTAAAGAGGTCTCCAAGTTGACCTAAGAAAATCAAAATAAAATTTTATTTTTGGAGTGCAAGTCTACTCGAAAAATTAAGTCAGCCTAGCCAAGTGGAGGGGTGTGTCCCTTGGCTTATTTTAGCCCATTCGACAATTAGAAATACATGATGTGACATTTCATTTTTATCACCAAGCGAGTTTTTCTTCATCTTTCTAAGGGCAGCAAGGAGTCGCAAGCAAGCATAAGGAGGCTGAGTTAGATGGCAGCAAGAGAGAAGGTCGAAGTAAGAGAGGAGGTCGCAGGGGCCGCAAGCCATAGGAGTCGTAGGTTGTAGGGCCGCAGGGCCTGATGCAGACTTTGAAGAGGACAAGTTGAAGCCTGCTGGATGCTGAAGGTGGTCATGGTTTGACTAGTATTTTTTGACTTGGATATCGACACATTTCTAGACAAACTAGATTTGTAAACCTTGTTGAAGAATAATTTCTCCTAAAAGAAAAGTTGTTGGGTTTTCTCCCAAGGTTGGTTTCCTAGGGTAAAAATATTGTCTCTATTATGCATGGTTGTATTTCTATGATCTTTACTGTTTCCACTGCATTTACTATTGAGATTTTCTGTGTATAATTGCTCAACGATGTTGAAGTTTCTAAATCTACTTAGTTAGAAACCCTCCATGCACTTTATCTGATTTATTCCTACCTACTTGTTATGTTACTTAACAAGTTATTTACAATGTAAATATTGAGAATAAACACTAGTGCATGCTCAACATATTACAGATCAACAACTGAAGGAAACATAAACAATCACACCAAATGACACCATTATTTTTGAACCAATGTCCTCGGAAAAACCCAATGTGGGAAAACCGGTGCAGCTATCTAAGGGTTTTCTTATTAAGCAATATCAGAGTACAATCTGGGTGCCGAAACTGGCCTATCCAACAGAGAATTTCCTTGGCAGTAATACCTCTCAATTTGAGACAAATTTCCCGGCTGAAACCTTGGATAATCCTTCCGGTAGCTCCTCAGCTACAATCTGCCCCAGAAACCCCAACGTCAGCCTTCCTAGACTGCGTCAGCCCCTCCTTGCCCAGCGCTGGCCCTGTGTCACCCCGGATGGGTCTGTGTCAGCCTTCTGGCCCTCTGCATCAGCAATGTTGGCCTCTCTGAAGCTCTGCGTAGTTCTCAGCTACCTCTGTGTGGCCCTGCGTGAGCTCTGGCTGCTACTGCGTCACTCTCCTCGGCTACTGTGCGGCTCTCCCGACACTATCTCTGCCTCTCTGTCTCTCTGTACTCAATGCCCCTCAGCTGCAACTCTGATCACTGATTCTATCTCTTAGCAAACCCCGCTCTAGAGAATAGAATAACTGATCACTCTGGTGTATTCTCCAAGTGACCCTCAAGCCTCCTCTTATACTTTTCTCGTTGACATACCAACGGCCGAGATTAAGTCCCTATTCAACGACTAAGATTAGATTTGGCTTGATCCATGTCTTTTGGACCATTCTAACACAGTTTCATATTAGTTCACATTAATATTTTAATTTCCCTAAGTTTAGACTTAGGGACTCCATTAAAAATATTAATTATTTTAATATCTCCTAAACTGTTTAGAATCTGCCCAAACCCTTTCTGGGCATTGGAGATCTCATGTGCCCCAACCTCTCCACCAAATTTCGTGGCTAGAACACATCTGATTCTACCCCAAATCAACACTCCCTCTTAGCGAGGACTGTGCTCTAGCAATACTCCTCACTGAGTATCACCCTGATCATCCGACATCGGTCCCTGTGCTGATGCTACGCCTGCTGCCCAACATCCTCTGCACTGTTGCATCCTGTACTGCTACCCATGGCCCTACCACTGCCACTGCTGCATCTGTATTGCAACTCCCTCTGCATCTGTGTTGCTGCTAGTCCTTTCTCCGAACACTACATCCACACTGCAACTCCTCTTATCATGTTGCATCGTGCTGCCCACTGCTACACTGCAACTCAGTTACTGAGAAGTAAGTAATTGATCTCCCAACTCTGACCTCTCTGTTGGGCTAGAGATCCTCCTGATGCTGAAGCTCCCTCTGTCGTTGACAAGTGCTCCCTCTCTAACCTCTGCGCTGCTGCAACAACTCCCTGCATCTCGCACCGTTGCACACCTCTCTATGCCATCCTGCACTGGTGCAACACTCCCGTGCCTCTCGCACTGTTGCAACCTGCTAGCCTCGCGCTGTCTTGGGACTCCTGCACTGTAGCTCTCTCTGTCGCTTCATCTGCATCCATCTCTACCCACATCAGCCAGTCCTGCTACTCCTCTTCGGGGCTCCCGTAGCAAGGTCTAATCCAAGAGGCTGGGTACCTCGAGGATCCTGCCCCTCATCGCCTGTAGTCCGCCTGACTACAACTCGATGTCTCCCCACTTCTTCTCAAGTGGCGCGTGTGCACTCATGGCACAGTCATCGTCTGTCAACACTTCCTTCTCTGCCCTTGCTGGTGCTGCCTTAGTCTCGGAAGACTCTCCCTTACTCTTCTTCCTTGGACACTGGGTCACATAATGACCCAGCTCCCCATAGTGGAAGCACTTGATCTTGGAGAGATCCTTCTTCTTCCGCTTTTCCTGCTTTCCCTCAGATGCTAGGGCAACATCTTCCTCCTCCTGCTTGACTTTGATCCCCTTGCTGCTGCTACCCGTCTTCGACTGTCGTCTGATCTCTTCTTGGCGAAGAGCAACCCACATCTCATCCCAAGGTGGAAGTGTCCCTCTGCCCAGTATACTCTGGACAAATACCTCCTAGTCTTCTGAGACTGCATTCAAGGCTGTCCTCACCATCAATTCCTGATTCGGCGTGGCTTCTATAGCAGTCAACTGATCTCGGATCTCATTCAGTCCTCCGAGGAAGGTGTCAATCGGTTCTCCCTTCTTCATCTGATACAACCTCAACTGATTCTCAAGTAACATTCTTCTCTGCACAGAAGTATGCTGGTACAATTTCTTGAGGGCCTCCCACATCTCATATGCTGTTTCCTTCTCGGCAATGTGTGGTACTACATGGTCCTTGACCCCGTCAAGGATGATGCTCTTGGCCCTCGCCATTGCCTCCTCGTACTTGTCATTATCATTGGGGTCGACTGGGATAGCTATAACCTTCAAGGCGAAGTTCTTGACACGATTTCTGTCAAGTACGGATAAGATTCTGGCCTTCCAGACTGCGAAGTTCGACGCTCTGTCTACCCTGTCCTGGTCTCTTACTCCATGTAGTGCCATGATGCTCTTCTACTTCCCTCCTGGAAGTTCTCTGTTCGACTCCTCCGAGTCTCTACTTCCCGTCTGGAAGTTCTCTTATAGACTCCCTCTAAGTCCCGATTTCCCTCCTAGAAATCCTCCTCCGATGTCGAGATGCCCTCTACTTTGATCGTTTGTGCAACCGCACCACTGATCCAGGTTTCTTAGCTAGAAACCCTCGGTAGCAACTCCCTCCTCCTTGGCCTTGCCCTGTCAGGTACTGTTCTGACTACAATACCTCACCAGCTCCACTCTGCAATATTCCCACAACCTTCTAAACCCTACCAACCTGAAGGTGAGAGCTCCTAGGCTCTGCGCAATCCCGACACTAGCACCACGGCCTCGTCAGCCCTCCTAGCTTTTGCGTGGCTCTGCGTGAGGCTGCCTTTGCTTTCCTTAGCCTTTGCGCTGCCTCTTCTCGGCTCACCCTTGATGATGCAGGCACTGTGTCACCCTTCCCTTGTTGTTGCTCTACTAGAAACAACTTCTGTCACCTCGGGACAACTGTTTTCTGCTGCTATTGCTCCGCTCGGCTGATGTCCTTAGTCCTCCTATGATCTGCAATCACGCTCTCATACCATGTTGAAGTTTCTAAATCTACTTAGTTAGAAACCCTCCATGCACTTTATCTGATTTATTCCTACCTACTTGTTCCGTTACTTGACAAGTTATTTACAATGTAAACACTGAAAATAAACACTAGTGCATGCTCAACATATTACAGATCAACAACTGAAGGAAACATAAACAATCACACCAAATGACACTGTTATTTTTGGACCAATGTCCTTGGAAAAACCCAATGTGGGAAAACCGATGCAGCTATCTGAGGGTTTTCTTATAAAGCAATATCAGAGTACAATCTGGGTGCCGAAACTAGCCTACGCAACAGAGGATTTCCTTGGCAGTAATACCTCTCAATTTGAGATAAATTTCCCAGCTGAAACCCCGGATAATCCTTCCAGAAGCTCCTCAGCTACAATCTGCCCTAGAAACCCCAGCGTCAGCCTTCTTGGACTGCATCAGCCCCTCTCTGCCCAGCACTGGCCCTGCGTCACCATGGATGGGTCTGCGTCAGCCTTAGGAGGCCCTGCGTCAGCCTTCTGGCCTTCTGCGTCAGCAACGCTAGCCTCTCTGAAGCTCTGCGCGGATCCCGGCTACCTCTGTGTGGCCCTGCGTGAGCTCTGGCTGCTACTGCGTCACTCTCCTCGGCTACTGCGTTGCTCTTCCGACACTATCTCTGTCTGTTTGTCTCTCTGTACTCAATGCCCCTCAGCTGCAACTCCGATCACTGATTCTATCTCTCTTAGAAAACCCCGCTCTAGAGAATAGAATGACTGATCACTCTGGTGTATTCTCCAAGTAACCCTCAAGCCTCCTCTTATACTTTCTAGTTGACATATCAACGACCGAGATTAAGTCCCTAATCAACGGCTAAGATTAGATCTGGCTTGATCCATGTCTTTTGGACCATTCTAACACAGTGTCATATTAATTCACATTAATATTTTAATTTCCCTAAGTTTAGACTTGGGGACTCCATTAAAAATATTAATTATTTTAATATCTCCTGAACTGTTTAGAATCTACCCAAACCCTTTCTGGATATTGTAGATCTCATGTGCCCCAACCTCTCCACCAAATTTCGTGTCTAGAGCACATCCGATGCTACCCCAAATCAACAAATGATATCAGTGGCATCAGAAAAATTGTTTTAATATCATTAGGTAGTAATTATTAGATCATAAAATTGGTTTCTATTGTGCATCTTGTAGAAAATTCAACATTATTTTCACTTGTAAATCCTTAAAAAAACATAAAAACTGATAAAAAATTACATTTTTGGTTGGGATAAATTTAGTAGACCAAAATCCATATGTCACATATCATCTTTGAGTTGTTTTGGCTGCTAACATTCGTTGTTAAAAACCTACACTATTTTTATGCAGAACATCAAACATATAAAGAACACCTCGAACCCATTGACTCTATATAAGGCACTGGACATAAACTGGAGTTGTTGGGGGGTATTTAGGGATTCCTCCCTTGGATTTTTAGGGGGTGTTGGACCTGAATAGCGGGAGCTTGGGCCGAGGTGACAGTGGGTCTCTTCCTTGTGTGTACCTGGCTAGCAAGGCTGCCACGACCTTAGTAACTCTACTTAAAAAGATCGGTGCAGTTGTAGCATGACTTTTTTAAGACTTTAGTGGCCATTTAGAGTCTTTATGTTGATGTATTTTTTATTCAAATATGGATTGCACTTGGTGCTATTTTAGTTATATGCACTAGTATGATTGAATTTGTATCATCATCAAGTAAAACTGTAAATATTTTAGCTTCTAAAATCTAAAGAGATTTGAGTCTTCATCTATAACAATGTTGAAAAAAATAGCATCCAGATAAAATAGGCAAGGGTTCGGAAAATGAAAAAACCATAAAAATCATAAATAAATTAGTGAAAATCGGCAAACACTGACAAAATTAAAAAAAAATGACTTAAAAAAATGACAGCAAAGAAATATCATCTAAATGATAAGATCAACAAAGAATTAAAGATTATAGAAGAGATAAGCGAGTGATAGGTCAACTTTAGGTTTTTAATGGCCGAAAATGCATGTAACAGAAATAAATATCTAGATGACAACCCTATTTTGAGGGGTAAAACACTCAACTAATGCTAGATTTTCCCTTCTTAATTTATTAAATGAAATTCCTACCAATAGAGCAATAACATATAGATGTAAAATTGCTATAAAATTTGGATTTAGACCAAACCCTAACACACTTACCAAGAAATAAAGAAAAGAGAAAATTTAATTGGGCAATGGAGTCTCTTAGGGAAATGGAATCAATTAGGACAAGGTCAATGATGGAAGGACTTGGATAGAGAGGGTGGAAGCCTAATTTGCTTCTCTTAGAAATCCTAGCAACTTCTTTCATGAGAGATTTAAAGTCAAAGGATGCATGAAAACAAGTTCCTTTGATGGATTCTTGAGTTCATGAAAAATATTGCACTTTTTAATATGGCACAAGACAAACCCTTCAGAAAATAGCATGCAAAATGGATGAAGATAGCATTAAACTTACACAATTTGAATAAGAACCACTTCCTCAATCCAAAAGAGAGTCTCTCCATGTAAAATATTCTCCCCAAGTCATTTTGCACCAATATTTATCCATTGCGTCCAAGAGAGAAAGAGAAAAAATCTGGTGTGCACTCAATCAAGAGAAGAGAGATGAGTGTGTGTGATGATGATCAAATAAAAATGACTTCCCTCTATTTATATGAGGGCAACCAAGTCATTTTTCACTAATATACAATGAAAAATCCCTAAGAGTTTGCTTGAAGCATTCAACAAGGCTAATAGGTCACAAGCCAACCTAAAGATAGCTTTACAAATGCTAAATCATGGTAATAATGTCCTAAATACTCCACAAGTGTGGGAGGAAAGGCTCTCCAACACGAAAAATCCTCCAAAATGGGCATCTCCATCAAGCAAGTGACAGAGTAGGTCCAACATGTTGAAGAAAGTGTAACTAGGTTCGGTCTTCATGACATTGTAATTATGATTTATAAGAAAATGAATTTATTATGCCTTGCTGCATGGGTTTCATGAGCAAGAGGTTTATTTATTAGCAGCTCCCATTGAGAGCCTTAGGATAAGTCAAAGAGTCAATGTCATGTATTAAGAAGCTCTTCTTGAGCATGAGAAAAATATGAGTCTATAGAAATGACAAGTAACCCTCCAACACAAGCACAATCCTCCAAGACAAACACAAGAAGAAGTCTTCAAGCTAAACGATGAAAAAGAACAGTCATGTTGGCCTCAATACATCTATAACTGTCAAGTCGGCTCATAAAAGGAGACACACAAGTTTAGTGTACGTGTTGGCTTGTTTATGGAGACATAACAACTATAAATAGGCGGGTAAAGTTCAGATTCCAGAATTACAGTCATACTTTTTCGGATAGCTCTGAAACTTTGGTCAAGTACAGTACCTCTGAAATCTCGGTGATAATTACAGTGACATACTCGGACACCTCTCTGAATTCTCGGTCAAGTTTAGGGTTACAAGAATATCGGATGAAGGAGCTGTACAATACCTCGGTTACGACTCTATGGTTTTCGGATGAGTGTGACAGGGGTATACATATTACAGTCCCACACAGTCTCAGCATAATCATGATAACAAGTCAGTAATCCTACAGTGATATATTCTCGGCATAGCCATGACAAGTAAGATCTCAGTGAATACAAGACTTGAGTGCAATCATGATAAACACAGTCACATTCTCAGTCAAGTTGCAGACATGATACTATCATGGTTATGATCTCGGTGAAGGCTATGATGAGACAGTCATGATCTCGATGGATCAAAAGGCAGCTCTCCAACACATATCTCAACATGGAGATCTAGTTGATGAAGACCTCGGTGAAGGGACAACAAAGATGTTATAGTGGCAATGAAGTGGTGCAATAATAGTGCAGCAATGATGGGGAGCTCAGCATTGACAAAGAAAGAGGATTGGTGTCTTGGTCTTGGAGTGGTCTAATAGGTCAAGGGTAATGGTCTTGGTATTTGTCAAGTGGAATCTCTATAAGAAGAATTTTGTGTGGGTTTTCCTCTCCAAGAGGAGAGGTTTTGGCCCTGACAGAATGCCAACATCTTGTGTTCTTGTCTCTTTGTTTTGGTAGCTATTTGATGAACTAAAGAAGAGTCAAGACATACTCTAATAACAATAAGTGAAGATTGGTATAAGAAGAAAAATTGAAAACACCTCACAAATAGTTATCATGCTAAGAAGAATCACATTAACTACATTTTCCCTACACTCTTCAACATGGTATCAAAGCTAAGGTGCTAAAGTCAAAGGAAGGGCAGCAAAAGAGACATACAAGGATCAGTCTTCAAGAAGGGCATCAAAGCAAGTTGAAGAGCTTTGTCAAGATTAAAGGATCAAGTCTACAACATGCAGTCTACAACAGCAAGAACTTATGTCTCCACTACCATCATTCAAAGACCACCAAGACTCTCATCAAGATATCTACAAAGCTATGAAACTCAAAGGACCTCAAAATAAAGATCTCATCATCTTGGAAAAGATTGAAACAACCCTGACCTACTCTACAAAAGAAGGCAAAACATATTGAAGGCAAGAAGGCATTGTTGTCCTCAAGGTTATAATCAAGCAAGGATCATTCCTTATCCGAGAAGAAGATCATCCAAGAAAGCAGCAAATCATCCCTATCAAAAAGGAGCAACCTTTTCTATTAAGAAAAGGCTTTCTCATTCAAACGAAGATCATTCAAGAAGAAGCCATCATATATCTTCTTCAACCATCATCAAAGCAATCAAGGTGAAGATTTCATCTTCACATGACAAGTAAGTATCTTTTCATTCTATGATCAAATTTGGTTAAATGACTTCATGAATTGGAAGGACATCTATAGGTTGATGGGTCATCAAAATTCCTTGCTTGAAGAAGAAGGATAGAAATAGTCCTCTAAGTAGCTGGAGTCATTAAACATATCAAAAGGTCTCCTCTGAATTTATGGAAAGGGATACTTATGAAAGATCGCCTCACATTGCAATATTGGAGACATCAAAGTAATAAAGATGATAAACTCATTCTCTGAATGTGCAATGAAGAAGGTCACATGAAATCTGATCTACATGAAAGTAAAGGATATGAAAGGATGTAGGATATCTTCATAAGGTCTCATCTACAATATCTAGGAAGGAATATAACCACCAATGATCTATAATGCACTAACATATAATCAAGGTAACAAATATCCATGGGATAAGAAATTTACCTCACTCTACAACTTATGGTCTCTATGCTAAATAGAGAAAGACAAGTTGATGGAAAAAGTATTGAAGGTTAAAAGAACTTAACCATGTGTGGAAAGGAAAGGCAAGGTTGGTCCTCAAGCAAGACAAAATAAATATAGCTAAGATTCAATGCTATGGAAAGATTTTGGAAGCTCATATCACCAGATGGATGGAGGAAGCTGAAGAAAAGGGCCAAGAAAAGAGCGAGTAACAAATCTCTCCTGTGAGTAAGATGGTATCCCTCACAAAACGGTCCTATCATAAGCTTTTGTTATAAGATATGACAATGATGATAAGATGCATCATGGCATCATGGAAGCATTAGAAACAAGAGCTCGTGACATCACCATGGGAATCATGAAGAACAAAATCCATGACAGACAAAACATGAAGGATATAGCTCTTGGGAACCTCAGTGGACATTGAAGGAAAGAGTCATCTAGGACAAGGCTCATCATACATCAAGTCAAAAAGGAAACATCTGCCAGTTGGGGATATACAAGATCCTCAAAATTCTCTGATGGAATCCTCATCGGAGGGTTCACTAATCTAGAGAGGAAGCAAGTGTTTCAACAAGAATTCCAACTTATGGAATCCATGAGATGATGATGTGATGACATGAAGCAGATCAAGGGATTGAAGATCTTTTCAATCAAGGAAGCTGCTGGAAGAAGCCTCGATGACCTGAAGGTAAAATAAGGTATGTATGCTTGTGTTTAATATTATAATGTCATGTCATATGGTTGTAGGTAACATGGATCATTGCTTCTATCTTAAGAAGCATGATCAAGAAGAAAAAGAATCTCCTCCTCTGAAAGGATGCAGGAAGGCATAAGTCACACTAGATGAAATCAACATAATATGTCCTCATATGAAGTATGAGGTGGTTGACTACAATGAAGAAACTTTGATTGAAAACTATTGGGAATGAAATGTGTGAGGAAGGAAGAGATAGTGAGATATGCAACCCTGATGAAGGCGATCAACATCCAAAAGACTGAGAAGACTTGACTAAGAAATCTCCCGAAAAGATATGAAGACTGTGATGGAAAAGATGAAGACCCTTGACAATGGATATCTTTGTGAGATGTGTCAACATGTATGCAGGATGTTGATACCTACAGGAAGATGCCATGATGAAGAGCCATCTCGTAAGGTATGATTGGATTTAATATGATGTTTTGATTTCTTGAATAATATCTGGATAATGCAGGGTTACTCAGACAAGAGTTGTAAATACAAGTACAACTAGCATTCATGTGGTGGATGGAAGAAGCATGATGAGAAAGAAGTAGTCATTTAACAAAGGTTCCAGATATGAAGAAGGCCACTTTCCATGAAGAAAGGAATGACATGATGAACTAAGGAGGAAAGTGATCGATGGCTATTGCCCTACAAGGAAGAAGCTCAATTGATTTTCATGACATCAAGGAGAGAAGTTGATCAAGCAGCTGAAGGACCCACGAAGAAGAAGTTGTTGATGTATAGAAGAGTCCCTAGCTAAGAGGGAGCTCTGACAAGTCCCTGATCAAGAGGGAGCTTGGATTGGATCACCCTTGATTAAAAAGGAGTGACAGTTGTGTTTTTCTATTTCATGTGTCATGCACTAGACCAGGACTAACAGTCGTAAGTCTAGGTGAAGGCCATGAAGAGAAATGTAGACACATGATATCCTCCCTAGTTGAGAGGGAGAGATAGACACAACATTCTTGTCTTCACTTTGGAAGAAAGAATGGAGGATTGGGTAATCATCTGGCATCCGATGCTCTTTGAGGATGTGTAGGGCATCCAAGACAAGAGTAGGAAAGAGGACCGATATTCTTTGAGGGATGGGAACCCAAGATAAGAATAGTCCTAGAAGGTCATACTCAGTGAACACCCGGGTGGGTATGTACCTTGAGAGACAATGATGAAGGTGTCTATAGTCATTGGTCTCGCCAACATTGTGCTTTGATTTGATGAGAGATAGAGCTGCTAGTCAAGGCCTTGCTGTGGAAACAATGTTGGTTACTATGATGCTATACAGATGGGTTACCAATCCGATTCTTCTTATGAGAAATTCTTCAGATTGAGAATAACCAAGTACCATCATGAATACCTCCCTAGTTAAGACTCAAGAGCGAGTGTTGAAGAAGGTGTAACTAGGTTTGGTCTTCATGACATTGTAATTATGATTTATAAGAAAATGAATTTATTATGCCTTGCTGCATGGGTTTCATGAGCAAGGGGTTTATTTATTAGTAGCTCCCATTGAGAGCCTTGGGATAAGTCAAAGAGTCAATGTCATGTATTAAGAAGCTCTTCTCGAGTATGAGAAAAATATGAGTCTATAGAAATGACAAGTAGCCCTCCAAGACAAGGACAATCCTAGATATCATTTTTTTTGGGATTCAACTGCGTTAAGTAAGTCATTCATGTATGACCATTTCCATGAGAGGTAGTCGTAAGTGACTAATTTCTCATGATTTGAATAGTTCACTTAGCACTCATTGCGTCGGGTGATGCTCACAGGGGTGAAGAAGTGGGATTGAAACTGGTGAAATAAATCACATAGCGTCAATCATCACTTCCGGGGCTTGCACCCGGTAACCAAGACTTCCCGGGAGGTCACCCATCCCAGATCGACTCTGAGATGCAATGAGTGCTAAGTGAACTATTCAAATCATGAGAAATTAGTCACTTACGACTACCTCTCATGGAAATGGTCATACATGAATGACTTACTTAACACAGTTGAATCCCAAAAAAAAAATGATATCTAAGGACAATCCTCTAAGACAAGCACAAGAAGAAGTCTTCAAGCTAAATGATGAAAAAGAAAAGTTAGGTCGGCCTCAATACATATATAACTGTCAAGTCGGCTCATAAAAGGAGACACACCGGTTCAGTGTACATGTCGGTTTATTTATGGAGACATAACAACTATAAATAGGCGGGTAAAGTTCAGAATTACTGTCATACTTTTTCGGATAGCTCTGAAACTTCGGTCAAGTACAGTACCTCTGAAATCTCAGTCATAATTACAGTGACATACTTGGACACCTCTCTGAAGTCTCGGTCAAGTTCGGGGTTATAGGAATATCGGATGAAGGAGCTGTACAGTACCTCGGTTAGGAGAAGAACTCTATGGTTTTCGGATGAGTATGACAGGGGTATACAGTCCCACACAATCTCGGCATAATCATGATAAGAAGTCAGTAATCCTACAGTGATATATTCTCGGCATAGCCATGACAAGTAAGATCTCGGTGAATACAAGACTTCAGTGCAATCATGATAAACACAGTCACATTCTCGGTCAAGGTGCAGACATGATACTATCATGGTTATGATCTCGGTGAAGGCTATGATGAGACAATCGTGATCTCGATGGATCAAAAGGCAGCTCTCCAACACATATCTCAACATGGAGATCTAGTTGATGAAGACCTTGGTGAAGGGACAGCAAAGATGTTACAGCAGTAATGAAGTGGTGCAGTAATGGTGCAGCAATGATGAGGAGCTCAGCATTGACAAAGAAAGAGGATAGGTGTCTTGGTCTTGGAGTGACTTAATAGGTCAAGGGTCATGGTCTTGGTATTCGTCAATTGGAATCTCTATAAGAAGAATTTTGTGCGGGTTTTCCTCTCCAAGAGGTAGAGGTTTTGGCCCTGGCAGAATGCCAACATCTTGTGTTCTTGTCTCTTTGTTTTGGTAGCTATTTCATGAACTAAAGAATACACACTCTAATAATAATAAGTGAAGATTGGTATAAGAAGAAAATTTGAAAGCACCTCACAAATAGTTATCATGCTAAGAAGAATCACATTAACTACATTTGCCCTAGATTCTTCAACACAACAGTGCTCCTCACTCCAAGGGACGTCATCAAAGTGCATGGGTACATCTCCAAGTAACATCTCCTCCACTAAGATGTCATCATCAAGAAGGCTCTTATGTGGTTACCAGAACTCTATGGATGTGTTCTGTCTCTGCTTGACATTTTGTGTGGCTGTTACATACATATTAGATCTATCTGATAAATTCTTGTGGTTTGGTGGTTTTATCATGTTTGCTTGACCTTTTTGCAAGTTCTATTCATCACCTCAACTCCATAGCCCAAGGACAAGGCACTAGGTCTTGCTTGGATTCCCATTCTATATCTAAAAAGACTCAAAATATTATCATTCTGCAGATCTGATTTTGATATCAGCATTTAGAGGAAAGGGTCTGTAGTCTTATTAGGGATTCTCCCCTTGTCCCAAAGGAGATACGGCCTAATATGAGGAGGACAATCACCGAGGGGTCAATCGGTGATGTCATCAAGTTGCCCCAGGGTTCATACTTAATGTCTGGACTTTCAATATCTTTGAACACAGATTTTAGAGGTAACACGAGGGATGGTTGATGTCATCAAGTTGCCCTAGGGTTCATACTCAATGTCTGGACTTTCTATATCTTTGAACACAGATTTTAGAGGTAACATTGTCCTCATGATCATAGCAAAAATTTCCTCCTTGGGAAAAATGAAATCAACACATCCTCACCACTAAAGGAAACATAAATTCACTTGTTGAGTCTTTAAATATTCAAAATGAATCCAGAATTATTAAATAGCGCCCCATGTTGTCCACAAGGTTCACTTAAAGAGATGAAAACCAAGTTGGGAAATACGTCCATCAATTTGGAAAGAAAACAAATGCTATGCCATTAAAGCCTATTAACGATTTCAGTTCTTTGAAAACACCAAGTTGTCTGTTATAACTAACTTTCCAGAATTATTCAAAAACATTAGCTGCATTTCCCAAGTATTTTGAAACAAGCTTTCAGCACTTTTATAATGATATGACTTTGACCTTTTCAGGAAATTACATGACCACATAAATGATATCAATGCTGGTAAATTGCCTTCTCTTTTGAATGAGAGTAGATAAAAAAAATTAGCTGACATATAAAATTGGCACAGTTCTATTAACGAGTTCTCATTTGCTTCACCATTGAACTTGAAACAGAACTTGGCAATAATAGGAACATATAAATTTGCATGCACTAAACAACCCAGCAATTGAGCCAATTCAAGTACCTCTGGTTTTGCAGACAAAATTGCTCCAAATTGCTGTACAAGTTCAGGTGGACTGAATTGGTCAATTTCAGCCCCCAATATTGCAAGTGGTGCTTCAACCACTGGTGCAAATCATAAACCCATTTGTTAATTTTTAAAGCCTTATTTGAAGTTTAAGAACAAAAATAAACTAAGGATATCTAACTGCACCTGTAAAAGATGACAAAACAATAACAGATGGGCAAGCTAATGCCCATGTAGTAGTGTACACTAAAGACTTGACTCAGTTTATAGAGAGACATTTCAATGAGCTCTATATTGATACCTTTCAAATCATCAACTGTTAAAAATGATGGATGTAACAACACTCCTGCTTTCAGAACTTCTCCCTTAGCTAGCTCCACTACCACTTTGGCTGCCATTATGATTAACAGTAGTGTTAGTGTTCTTCAGTAGAGTTACCACACCCATGTCCATATCTATGTCTGCTTGAATGCATTCTAAAGAACAATGTCTAATTTCAAGCATCAAGCATCTTATAAGTGCACTTATACAAAGGCTCTATGTGCATGCATAGTCCACCATGATGTAAGAAATCCAGTCTAATTTTTATAATCACTATACAGAGGTACGCAATGGAATCAGTTCTCACCTCCCCAGCAAAAGCCAGCTGCACCAATAGCAGATATGCCTCTGCTTTTCAAAACCTCAATAACTTTGGTGGAGTCCTCAAATCCCTTGGCCTAAAGAAGCATAAAAGTGGCTAATCAAAAATGGCGTTCCAATTTTTGTAAACAGTGCAGTGAATCTAAGATATTGCAAGATTATAAATGAGCAACAAGAGTATCTTGTAATTCAAGAACCTAATTTGAGCCACTTGACATATTACCAAAGAATGTATCTTACAATAAGACAGGTACCCATTTCAAATGCCAACATTTAAGATCGCATTGCAACAGGGAATGCTGCTGGATCAGTGAGAGATAAAGTAATATTCTCTATACAAGCATACAAATAAAGGAAAGGAAAAAAGCATTACTGTCTCATGACGTTTTAGCCAATCTTGAATCTCAGCAAAAAGATTGTCACCATTGCCTAGTATGAATGGATCCCCATAAAAGAAGTCGGGAACAACGACAAAGTACCCAGCCGCTGCTACTTTGTCAGCAAGCTTCCTATGGCCACATTTAAACACTGTTCAGAATATTTAACATATCAAAGTGTCTTATATAAGTTAAATTGACCCACAAGAAAGACTAGAAATCAAATTTTCCATATGAAGGTTTCCAACAATATCCACTAGTTTCTAGAAAGATGCATGTTTGTAATTGTCACATTACACACAAACAGGTTCGAATCACCACACTGAAGTTTTTTATTTGCTAAACATGTAAAAAAATTCTAAAGTCTGTAAAAGTTGCATTAACATTGAAATTTACTTGTGGATATTGATCAGAAATTATTGGAGAAAGAAAAATGCAAGAGACGAGATGTTTTCTCATTATAGAAGCCAGTATTTAACACATATTTGGGCATAATGTATGTAACTCCCAGAACATTCAGAAGTATGTCTTATCATCTACCAGAGTTAATTAACCATTTCACCTTATTTAACTAAACTAGCCTAAGTTGCATTCATATTTAATTTTACCTAGGACTAATATTTAATTATTTACATAAGTCACCATTAGTCATTATGTTTTATTAGCCCTCATTAATGATCCCTCGAAGAACAAATAAAGAGAGTTCACTCTGTTCTGCAGCTTCTCCCAGACAAAGTGATGATGAATCCCTACATGCTTTCTCTTCAACCAGAAAATTGGACTTTTCAAAGGGCTGTGGGGGAGTGCCCCCCCCCCCCCAATCCACTCCCGAAGTGCACTCTGATCAAGAGCACATCGAGAGTGACGCCAGGAGCACGCTCCCGAAATTCGCTCCTGCATGGAGCGACCCCGGGAGCATGCTCCCTAAAAAAAGTATACTCCCTGCCCTGTCGGGAGCGATCGCTCCCGCTCACAAGTTTTAAGGTCAGGGAGCGATCACTCCCACACGAAAAAAAATCACTCTCACGAAAGAAAAAAGAAAGATAGCGCACAGGTTTTTTTGGGAGGGAAGGGGCCAAAAGGATAAAAGGCCTCCTTCCCTCCCACAATGTATCATTGGCATGAGATTGATAGAGATTGAGAGGGCTTGAGGAGCTTGAGTTGAGGAAGATTGAGAGGGTTTGAGCTTGAGGAGCTTGAAGAGTTTGCAAGGGAGATTGAACACTGCCATTTGAGAGAGCTTGCAAGATTGAAGGCACCACCATTGGAGAGCCAAAGAAGAGGTAGGGTCTAATCCCATTGTTTTTTTTCCATGTAACATTTGTGTTTTCAATATGTTGAATGAAAGATGTTCTCTTCTCCTACTCTTTCCCAATTCCCATTCCTCCATTTTATTGCAGGCAAGAAACTATAACTCCACCAAATATGATGGGTATATGGCTTGGCATTCTCTTCTTGGTTCCTTTTTTTGTTATGATGTTGTTGGGGAGCAGAAGTGTTGGAATTTCTACGTCTAACCCATTATAAATTCTTCCTATACTATCTCGTTTATTTCACCTACTTGTAATTACTTAACAAGTTATTTAACCATATAAATACTGAAAATAAACACAAGTACAGTCTCAACCATCTACAGATCAACAACTGAAAGAAATAGACAAACACACAAGAGACACCGTTATTTGTGGACAATCGTCCCCGGAAAAACCCAACTTGGGAAAACCGGTGCAGTGGTTCTGAGGGTTTCATTATTAAGCAGCTTTTCTGAGTACAACTGGGTGCCAAACTGGCTCACCCTACAGAGAAATTAATCTGGCAGTAATACCTCTCTTCGGAAGCAAATATTTTGAAAGTCTGCTCCACGAAACTCTCTCCTGTTGAAATTTCTAAGTATTACCCGTTAGAAATTTTTCTGTATTCTCTGGTTTATTTCGCCTACTTGTCTAATTGCTAACAAGTTATTTAACCATATAAATACTGAAATAAACACAATATAGTCTCAACCATCTACAGATATACAGCTGAAAGAAATAGACAAAAACACAAGGGACACCATTATTTTTGGACAATCGTCCCCGGAAAAACCCAACTTGGGAAAACTGGTGCAGCAGTTCTGAGGGCTTTATTATTATGCAGCTTTTCTGAGTACAACTGGGTGCCAAACTGGCTCACCCTACAGAGAAAATAATATGGCAGTAATACCTCTCTTTGGAAGCAGATATTCTGAAAGTCTGCTCCACAAAACACTCTCCAACTTCTCTCTGAGGTACTGCATCAGCCCTCCTGGCCTCTAGGTAGCCTCTCTGGCCCTCTGCGTCACTTTTGCAGCCTCTGCTTCAAGCACACAAGCCCTTCTGGCCTCTGCACAGTCACTGCTGGCCTCTGTGTGGCTCCCTCTGGCTTTGCGTCTACCTTTCTGCCTCTGCGCTGGTCTCCCGACACTATCTCTGCCTCTCTCTACTATGCACTCACTGCCCCTCACTGCAACTGATCACTAGTCCGATTTCTCTTAGCAAACCCTACTCTAGAAAATCGAACCGACTAATCACTCTGGTGTATCTCCAACTGACCCTCAAGCCTCCTCTTATACTTTTTCTGTTGAGTCTTCAATGGCCGATATTACATCTCTAATCAACGACTAAGATTAGATTTGGCTTGATCCGTGTCTTTTTGAACCTTCTAACCCAGTATTATATTAATACCCATTAATATTTTTATTTTCCTAAGTTTAGACTTAGGAAACCATTAAAAATATTAATTATTTTAATATCTCCTTCACAGGGCAAAATTTCCCCAAACCATTTCTGGGTGTTAGAGATCTCATGTGCTTTAGCCTCTCCACCAATTTTCATGGCTAGAGCACATCCGATGCTACCCCAAATCAACACTCCCTCTTAGTGAGGAATGTGCTCTAGTAATACTCCATCACTGAGCATCACCCTGATCATCCAACACCGGTACCTATGTTGATGCTTAGCCTTCCTGCCCAACATCCTCTGCACTGCTGCATCTTATATTGGTGCCCATGGCTCTACCACTGCCACTGCTACATCTGTACGTCAGCTCCCTCTGCATCCGTGTTGCTGCTAGTCCTTCCTCCCAACACTGCATCTGCACTGCAGCCCTCTCTCATCATGTTGCATCGTGCTGCCCATAGCACTACCACTATTACTGTTGCACTGCAACTCTGTTACTGAGACGATGGTAACTGATCTACCCAACTACTGACATCCTTGTCAGGCTAGAAACCCTCCTGATGCTGAAGCTCTCTCTGCTGCTATGATGTGCTCCCTCTACTGCCTTTGCGCTACTGCAACACCTCTGTGCCTCTCGCACTGCTGCAAGCACCTCTGTGCCTGCCTGCACTGTTGCAACCTCCTCTGTGCTTCTCGCACTGCTGCAACCCTTTCTGCGTTGCCAGGGACTATTGCACTCTAGCACTCTTTGTCGCTTGTACCGACATCCGCCATCCTGCTACTGTCACTTCGGGGCTCCCGTAGCCGGATATGATCCAGGAGGTTGGGTACCTCAAGGATCCTGCCCCACATCTCCTGTAGTCCTCCTGACTACATCTCGATGTCACCCCACCTCTTTGTTTGAATTTCTAAGTCTGACACGTTAGAAACCCTTCATGCACTTTACTGATTTATTCCTACCTACTTGTTCTGTTAATTAACAAGTTATTTACCATGTAAATACTGGAAATAAATACAAATGCATGCTCAACACATTACTGATCATCAACTGAAGGAAATAGAAATAAGCAAACAAGTGACACCGTTGTTTTTGGACTAATGTCCCCGAAAAACCCAATGCGGGAAAATTGGTGCAGCTATCTGAGGGTTTGATTTATTAAGCAATTTCAGAATACAATCTGGTTGCCAAATCCGTCTCACCCAACAGAGAAAAATCTCGGCAGTAGCACCTCTCTACTCGGAAGCAGATATTCTGGCTGAAACCCCGGATAAACACTCTGGTAGCTCTATAGCTCCAATCTGCCCCACGAAACCCTAGTGTCAGCCTCTAGGGTCTCTCTGGCCCATTGTCACTCTGGCTTGGCCTGCATTAGCCCTCTAGCCCTCTGCGTCACCCATGCTGGCCGTCTGAGGCACTGCGCAGCACCTGGCTGCCTCTGCACGAGCCCTGGCTGGCTCTGCGTGAACCCTTGGCTGCTTCTGAATCCCTCTCTCCATCTATTGTGCTGATCCTCCCAATACTATCTCTGCCTCTCTGCTTCTGTATTCAATGCCCCTCAGCTGCAACTCTGATCACTCCTTTGATTTCCTCAGCAAGCCCGACCCCAGAAAATCGAATTCTTGATCAACTCGGTGTATTCTCCAAGTGACCCTCAAGCCCCCTCTTATACTTTTCTCATTTGACAATTCAACGACTGAGATTAAGTCCCTAATCAATAGCTAAGATTAGATCTGGCTTGATCCATGACTTTTGGACCCTTCTAACACAGTTTTATATTAATTCACATTAATATTTTATTTTCCCTAAGTTTAGACTTAGGGACTCCATTAAAAATATTAATTATTTTAATATCTCTCAAACTGTTTAGAATCTGCCCAAACCATTTCTGGGTATTGGAGATCTCCTATGCTTTAGCTTCTCCACCAATTTTCGTGGCTAGAGCACATCCGATGCTACCCAAAATCAACACTCCCTCTTAGCGAGGACTATGCTCTAGTAATACTCCTCACTGAGTATCACCCTAATCATCCGGCATCGGTCCCTGTGCTGATGCTAGGCCTGCTGCCCATCATCTGCACTACTGCATCCTGTACTGCTACCCATGGCCCTGCCACTGCCACTGCTGCATCCGTACTGCAACTCCCTCTGCATCTGTGTTGCTGCCCATGGCCCTGCCACTGCCACTGCTGCATCTGCACTGCAACCCCTCTCATCATGCTGCATCGTGCTACCCATAGCACTACCACTGCTAATACTAAAAAGTAAATAGCTGATCTCCCAACTCTGACATCTCCGTCAGGCTAGAAACACTCCTGATGTTGAAGCTCCCTCTGTCACTAACAAGTGCTCCCTCTCTGACCTCTGTGCTGCTACAACAACTCCATGCATCTCGCACCGTTGCACACCTCTCTGTGCCATCCTACACTGGTGCAACACTCCCGTGCCTCTCGCACTGTTGCAGCCTGCTAGCCTCGCGTTGTCTTGGGAATCCTACACTGTAGCTCCCTCTATCGCTCCATCCGCATCCGTCTCTACTAACATCTCCAGTACTGCTACTCCTCTTCAGGGCTCCCATAGCAAGGTCTAATCCAAGAGGCTGGGTACCTCGAGGATCCTGCCCCTCATCGCCTGTAGTCTTCCTGACTACAGCTCGATGTCTCCCCACTTCCGCTCAAGTGGTGTGTTTGCACTCATAGCACATAGAACAGAAAGGATCCTGGCCTTCCAGACGACAAAGTTGGATGCCTCATCCAACCTGTCCTGATCCCTAAGCCCATTCATGGCCATCTCTCTACTCTTCTTGTTGACTCCTCCGAGTCTCTCTACTTCCCGCCTGGAAGTTCTCTGTTCGACTCCTGCTAAGTCTACTTCCCGTCTGGAAGTTCTTTGTTCGACTCCTGTTGAGTCTACTTCCCGTCTGGAAGTTCTGTATTCGACTCCTGCTGAGTCTCTCTACTTCTTGCCTGGAAGTTCTCGGTTCGACTCCTACTGAGCCTCTCCACTTCCTGTCTAGAAGTTCTCGGTTCGATCCCTGCTAAGTCTCTCTACTTCCCGTCTGGAAGTTCTCAATTCGACTCCTGCTGAGTCTCTCTACTTCCCGTTTAGAAGTTCTCTTCTGGACTCCCTCTGAGTCTCGATTTCCACCTGGAAATCCTTCTACCAACGTCAAGTTGCCCCTCTCTGATCGTCTGTGCAACAGCAACACTGATCCAGATTCCTTGGCTAGAAATCCACCTCGGCAACAACTCCCTCTACCTTGGCCTTGCCCTGTTAGGTACTGTTCTAAATACTGTACCCCACCAGCTTCACTTTGCAACTTACCCATGGCCTCCTAAACCCCAGCAACCTCAAGGTTAGAGCTTCTAGGCTCTACGCAATCCCGGCACCAGCAAAATCCGCACCTCCTAGCCATTGGCGTCAATCCTTCCTGACTGAGAAATATGACCGAGCACTGCGTAGGTCGAGTCTGCTCCCCTCTGCCACTACGCTGATCCTCTTCCTAGTTCAAACTTGACCCCTTCCTTGCTGCTTCTCTGCTAGGAACAACTTCTGTCACTCGGGACAATTGTTTTCTGTTGCTGCTGCTCTGCTCGACTGATGTCCTCAGTTCTCCTGTGATCTACAACTACCCTCTGATACCATGTTGGAATTTCTAAGTCTGACACGTTAGAAACCCTTCATGCACTTTACTGATTTATTCCTACCTACTTGTTCTGTTAATTAACAAGTTATTTACCATGTAAATACTGGAAATAAATACAAATGCATGCTCAACACATTACAGATCATCAACTGAAGGAAATAGAAACAAGCACACAAGTGACACCATTGTTTTTGGACTAATGTCCCCGGAAAAACCCAATGTGGGAAAACCAGTGCAGTTATCTAAGGGTTTGATTTATTAAGTAGTTTCAGAATACAATCTGGGTGCCAAATCCAGTTCACCCAACAGAGAAAAATCTCGGCAGTAGCACCTCTCTACTCGGAAGCAGATATTCTAGCTGAAACCTCGGATAAAAAATCCGACAGCTCTACAGCTCCAATCCGCCCCATGAAACCCCAGCGTCAGCCTCTAGAGACTGCGTCAACCTCTCTCTGGCCCAGTGTCACTCTGGCTTGGCCTGCGTCAGCCTCTGGAGGCACTGCATCAGCCCTCTGGCCCTCTGCGTCACCCACGCTGGCCCTCTGAGGCAATGCGCAGCTCCTGGCTGCCTCTGCGTGAGCCCTGGCTGGCTCTATGTGAACCCTTAGCTGCTTCTGCGTCCCTCTCTCCGGCTACTGCGCTGATCCTTCCGGTACTATCTCTGCCTCTCTACTTCTGTATTCACTGCCCCTCAGCTGCAACTCTGATCACTCCTTCGATTTCCTCAGCAAGCCCAACCCCATAAAATCGAATTCTTGATCAACTCGGTGTATGCTCCAAGTGACCCTCAAGCCCCCTCTTATACTTTTCTCATTTGACAATTCAACGGTTGAGATTAAGTCCCTAATCAACGGCTAAGATTAGATTTGGCTTGATCCATGACTTTTGGACCCTTCTAACACAGTTTTATATTAATTCACATTAATATTTTATTTTCCCTAAGTTTAGACTTAGGGACTCCATTAAAAATATTAATTATTTTAATCTCTCAAACTGGTAAGAATCTGCCCAAACCATTTCTGGTTATTGGATACCTCATGTGCTTTAGCCTCTCCACCAATTTTCATGGATAGAACACATCCGATCCTACCCCAAATCAACACTCTTCTCTAGAGGTGCATGAGCACTCATGGCACAATTGTCATCATCCTCTAATTCCTTTTTCGCTGTCATTGGCGCTTCCTTGGAGTCAGACGCCTCTCCTTTATTCTTCTTCCTCGGACACTGGGTTGCATAATGGCCTAGCTCCCCACAGTTGAAGCACTTTATCTTGGAGAGGTCATTTTTTTCCTCTTCCCTTGCTACCTCGCAGATGCCAGAGTTGCATCCTCTTCCTTCTCTTTCTTGACCCGGGCTCCTTTGCCGCTACTTCCTGCCTTGGTCAGTCGTTTGATCTCTTCTTGGCGAAGAGCTGCCCACAGTTCTTCCCATCTTGGAAGAATCACTCTGCCCAAAATATTTTGGATGAATGTCTCCCACTCCTCAGAGACTGTGTTCAGGGCGGTCCACACCATTAATTCCTGATCCGGCGTGGCCCCTATGGAAGTCAGTTGGTCCCGAATCTCCTGCAACCCGCTGAGGAAGTGATTTACTTGCTCCCCTTTTTGCGTCTGATACGGTCGCAGCTGATTCTTCAGTAGCATCTTCCTCTGCACGAAAGTGCCCTGATACAATGTCATCAAGGTGTCCCACATCTCCTTTGCCGTATTCTTCTCAACAATATGTTGGAGTACATGATCCTTGACCCCATCAAGGATTATGCATTTTCCTTGGCCATCGCATCCTCATACTTTTCGTTATCAGCTGGGTCAATTGTGATACCCATGGTTCTCAAGGCGAAGGCCTTGATGCGATGTCTATCTAGAACAGACAGGATCCTGGCCTTCTAGATAACAAAGTTGGACGCCCCGTCCTGATCCCTCAGTCCATTCATGGCCATCTCTGCTCTTCTGTTCGACTCCTCCGAGTCTCTACTTCCCTCCTGGAAGTTCTCTCTTCGACTCCCTCTGAGTCTTTACTTCCTTCCTGGAAGCTCTCTGCTAGACTCCCTATGAGTCTCGATTTCCCTCTTGGAAATCCTTCTACCAACAGTGGAATCGCACCTCTCCGATCTCTTATGCTCCTGCAACACTGATCTGGATTCTTGGCTAGAAATCCGCCTAGGTAGCAACTCCCTCTAACTTGGTTCTATCCCATTAGGTATTGTTCTGTCTCGATAGCAGCAACACCCCACCAGCTTCACTCTCTACAATCTGCCCACAGCTTCCTGTGCCCCAGCAACTGAAGAAACTGAGCCTCTTGGCTCTGCGCAATCCCGGCAAGGCTGATTTGCTCCCCTGGCCAACTGCATCACTCCTACTTGGCTGAGTAGGATGACGTCACTCCTCATGAGCCTCTTCTGCCTTCCTCTGCCTCTGCGCTGGCCTCTCTCTGGCTCGAACTGATGACGCAGACCCTCTGCATCACCCCTTCTCTGTTTCTTTCTGTCTAGAAACAACTTTTGTCTCTCAAGACAGCTGTTTCTACTACAAATTCTCTGATTCAATTGGTGCCTTCAGCTCTCTTGTGATCTGCAACGCTCTGATACCATGTTGAAATTTCTAAGTATTACCTGTTAGAAATTTTTCTGTATTCTTTGGTTTATTTTGCCTACTTATTTAATTAATAACAAGTTATTTAACCATATAAATACTGAAATAAACACAATACAGTCTCAAGCATCTACAGATCTACAACTGAAAGAAATAGACAAACACACAAAGGACATCGTTATTTTTGGCCAATCGTCCCCAACAAAACCCAACTTGGGAAAATCGGTGCAGCAGTTCTGAGGGTTTTATTATTATGCAGATTTTCTGAGTACAACTCGGTGCCAAACTGGCTCACCCTACAAAGAAAATAATCTGGCAGTAATACCTCTCTTCGGAAGCAAATATTTTGAAAGTTTGCTCCATGAAACCCTCTCCAGCGCCTCGTTGAGGTACTGTATCAACCCTCTACGTCAGCCCTTTGAGGCTCTACGCAGCCTCTCTGGCCCTCTGCGTCACTTCTACAGCCTTTGCGTCAAGCACGCAGGCCCTTATGGCCTTTGCGCAGTCAATGCTGGCCTTTGCATGGCTCCCTTTAGCTTTGTGTCTGCCTCTCTGCCTCTCTGCTGGTCTCCCGGCACTATCTCTGCCTCTCTCTGCTATGCACTCACTACCCCTCGTTACAACTGATCACTGGTTCGATTTCTCTTAGCAAATCCCGCTCTAGAAAATTGAACTGAGTGATCACTTTGGTATATCTCCAACAGACTCTCAAGCCTCCTCTTATACCTTTTATGTTGAGTCTTCAACGGCCGAGATTACATCTCTAATCAATGACTAAGATTAGATTTGGCTTGATCCATGTCATTTAGAACCTTCTAACCTAGTTTTATATTAATACCCATTAATATTTTTATTTTCCTAAGTTTAGACTTAGGAACCCATTAAAAATATTAATTATTTTAATATCTCCTTCACAGGGCAGAATTTCCCCGAACCATTTCTGGGTCTTGGAGATCTCATGTGCTTTAGCATCTCCACCAATTTTCATGGCTAGAGCATATTCGATGCTACCCCAAATCAACATCTCCAACGTCTCTCTAAGGCTCAGCGTCAGCCCTTCTGGCCTCTATGTCAACCTGAAACCCTCTACATCAGCCCTCTGACCTTTTGTGCAGCCTCTCAGGCCCTCTGCGTCACTTTTGCAGCCTCTGCATCATTCACGCAGGTCCTCTGGCCCTCTGCACAATCACTCTGGCCTTTGCGTGGCTTCTGTTGGCTCTGCGTCTGCCTCTCTACCTCTGCGCTGGTCTTCTGGCATTATCTCTGCCTCTCTGCTATGCACTCACTGCGCTTCACTGTATCTCTGATCACTGGTTCGATTTCTCTTAGCAAACCCCGCTCTAGAAAATCGAACTGATTGATCGCTCTGGTGTGTCTCCAACTGACCCTCAAGCCTCCTCTTATACTTTTTTTTTTAGTCTTCAACAACCAAGATTACATCTCTAATCAATGGCCAAGATTAGATTTGGCTTGATCTATGTCATTTAGAACCTTCTAACCCAGATTTATATTAATACCCATTAATATTTTTATTTTCCTAAGTTTAGACTTAGGAACCCATTAAAAATATTAATTATTTTAATATCTCCTTCACCGGGTAGAATTTCCCCAGACCATTTCTGGGTCTTGGAGATCCCATGTGCTTTAGCCTCTCCACCAATTTTCATGGCTAGAGCACATCTGATGCTACCCCAAATCAAGAAGAAGAAGAAGTGAGGAAGATGATGAAGAAGCGAGTAGTGGTGGATTAGGAAACCCTGGAGAAGAAGAGTTCCAAGAGGAAGAGGAGGAGGAGGATAATGAGAGTGGAGTTGATGATGGAAAGAAAAACAAGGTAGACCAAACCCCCTTGTGGAAATACGTTACTAGGCTTTCAAGAGGGAAAGGGGGTGGAACCACTAAATTTACATGCCCCCATTGCAAAAATCGCTTACACAGGTTCATATACTCGTGCCAAAAAGCATCTATGTAATATTCCTAGGGAATTTTACAGTGAATAACAAAGCATACATAGACAAAAAGCCCACCTAACAATCCTGCGAAAAATGGCCCCAAAAATAGTTGCAATCTCCAACCAAATACTCTCCTTGGCTCCTCCTCAAATCTCAGGACCAAACTCCCTTCACTCCTTAACTCCCGAGTGTGCCTCCTCCAAGCACTGCGCAGTCCCTGTGTCGCTGCTAGTGACTCCTCCCCACAAACTCGCACTCCCACTGCTGGAACAATCTGAAAAGGATGGAACTCCCTCCTTCGGCTGGCACTCGAAGTCCACCGAAGCAAGGGTTGAGATTTCCGCTCGAAAACACGTGTGCTAAATAGCACTTCCAGACATGGCTTCAGCTCAAGCGTACTATGTCAAAGACAAGATTTCTGAAAAGATGAATGAATGACCAAATGAGTGCCTTCCCTTCCTTTTTGTCAAAATGCCTCCAACGTGCTTGTTACCCACCATTTTGGGGGTAATATCCATAGGAGAAATTTTTTCTCCAAGATGGTCCTCTGCCGGCAGCCCCTTGCAGCCATCAGCTAGCTCATTGTGCCATTTCTCCGCACCTAAGCCAGCCATGTGGTCTCTCACCCATCTGCCATAATCGTATGTTTAAAGGTGAGCCTCCCGAATCTAAAGGTATGCCTTGTCATTTTGAAATTGAGTATTGTAGTTTGCTTACCATGGACACTTCTAGGCATGGATTAATGGAGGGATTCAACAAAAAGAATGGTCTAGGTTTGTGCTTCTGTCCCATAGACCCCCTTTAGGATTTAACCTTGGATTCTATTCCCGTGGGATCTCTTTTATTGACCATTTAGTTCCAGGGATGGTATTTCAGGGGGAAACCTTGATTTTGGTTGTTTGGTCCCGCTCCCTTATCTGCTTATATTACCCTCTTTCCATTCATTATCACCCCATCCATCATTTTTCCCGCCTCGGTCCACATCCCTCCATCGAGTCCACATAGGGTTAGCTCGCCCCTTCCCCTTGCCCACACCTTGGGTCATGGCCTGGAATGAAGCTCAGAGGTTGATGCAGCTGAAAAGAAAGTTAAAAGCATATATGGTCACATTCAAAAGGAAAAGTACCACAAAATGCAAATGATGGCTGGGACAAAAACATTTAGCACGTGGGCAAAAGCCAATACATCGTGGCCATCACCCTAGTTCCTACAGGTTCTATGAGCCTTCTTCATCATATAGGAACCCATGAGTATCCCACCCCTGGTGGGCAATGAACCGCCCCACCTTAAAAGGGGGAATCCATTGCTATCTCTTATACATCATGCTCTAACCCTTTGAGCCCCAAGCAGTTAATCAAAGAAAATCATAAAAAGGCAAAAGGCATATAAAGAAGCGTGGAAAAACCAAGGACAGGGCACCTCATGTACCACGATTGCTCCCTCCTACACATTATAAACCTATGTGTGGGATTCCCTCTTATTAGCTACCTTTGTACCCTAGCATGTGACCCAGGGATAACCCTTCTTATCCCCTACTTCATTCACCTATCCGTCACATGCCACCACCTTTTGACAGATCTACCTTGACTATATTATCCCCTTTAGAGGTAGAAACCACCTAATAGGGCACTTGGTTAACCCCATTTGAGTTTAGGAGACATTGGCACACCACGAAACCCATTATGGAAGGGCAGGACATTATGAAGTCCCCACTTGTTGTCCATGACTAGGTAAGCTCATTTACTCGATTTCTCTAATGACTTGTTGTACTGGAAGGCTAGGGGACGCATTGGATCTTATGCAAGATTGCAGATGCTTTCCATTTGGGTTTGGTCTCCCTATACAGGGTCCTAATCCTCCAGAGCACCACATTGGCACATGTAGGGTGAGCATTGAGAGCCATCGGCCTCCACAGCAGCACATTGCACTCCATGGATCCCCACAACTATTCATATATTGCTCGTGGTTCACTTATTGAACGAGGAGGACACACTTGATCTATCATGCCCAGCGGGCCCAAAATCTACACCATACACTTGGCAGATGATCCAAGACTTGTACGATGATGTGGCATCACCTGCGTTATCATCCTAGCCCTTGCAGGTAGATCCACAAGCATCTTCGATTTGTTTGGAGACCCATGAGGACACTTGTATGTCCCCACATGTCATTTGGAGCACCACAGGTTATTACAAGGGGCCAACCCCTTGTCCACTGCTTTTTAGGGTCCTATTCTTCATTGTGGCACCCATGGACCTCATTAGACCTCTTAGAGGGCCCTACAACATGCACAGATTATTATTTGACTTCTTGAGAGGCTTACTTTTTCATTTATGAGCTAGTTTGGTGGGGTTGTCACCAAACATTGTATTATTAGCACATTATTTTATTTTGGGGGCTTATGTAGGCCAAAGAGGCTAATTCGAAATCTTAAGTTGTATATAAATAGTAGTGAGATGAGTTCATTTCTTATCATCACTTTGGATTGGATCTCTCTACTCTTTAGAGAATTTCACACTTTTTTATAGAGGATGAATTGGAGCATTTATGGATGAATTTTGATGTATGGTTATTGGTCTATCTTCTCTTGGAGCTTCTCTATTGTCATTTGTGAATGGTTGGATATACTCTACTGCATATAAGTACGAATTTTGATGTTATTCTTGTTACTTCTTGTCATATATGCTGGATGGGATTTTCGTTGTTTTAAGGGCTAATTTTTGCATGCAAATTATTGCTTAATATTGTGGGATTGTCTCTATTATAATGTTCTCTCCATGTATGGCCCATGTAGTGTGAGAGAAATCTCCTACGGGTAAAATTTGACCTTGATAAGCCATTCCTCTTGTGCATTTGAAGTGTAAAAGCTGCAAGATTGCTTTCACTTGACCTAGAGGGTTTGTGAAGTAATTTTGAGGCCTCCTTGACTGGGAACCAAGAAATCTTACACATAATCAACATAGACTCCATTCCCCCAAGGATTAAGGCACTGATCTACCAAGGGTGGTCACCAAAACACTTATTCTTTCACCTTCTCCCAAGTCTAGCCACATTGGTGTGCCTAGGGCATCAATTTTCCAACAAGTTAGCCACTGGAAAAGTTCGATCTCCTAGGGTCTCCTGCACTGGCCTTTCCTCTAGCCCTCCTCCAAATTTGAAGACATTCTGTTAAAATTGGAAACTAGTGCCAAACTCCATATGGGTCACCTTATTTATGACAACTGATATTTTCCTTGGATTCCTCTCTCCGAGAGGTGTAGGATTGATCTAAAGGTCATCCGATTCCGACATGTAAAAATGGAGATATGAATTTATTTGTATTATTGACAAATTGTCAAGGTCGGCCAACAATCAAAATAGGCATTTTTACCCCCAGATCATCCTCAACGTTGCATATAAAAAGAGGAGACCTCAAGTCATTATTCCATCATCTCATCCTCACATCTCTCTCTCTCCTCACTTGAATGGGTACGCTAATATGGGCAACACCTCTCACACGTGCGAAGGAAGATTTTTGTTTGGGTTGCGTTGACCAGTTTGACCGAAGTGCAAAAGTGTTGTTTTGGGTTGCGTTGACCAGTGTTGACCTCTCCTTGACTACGTTGTAGGTGTGGTTGTTTCTCCTTGGTAGGCCGCAGATTTTCATACGGAAACTGAGGTGATTTGACCTCTGGTTTGACTAGCGTTGACTGCCCTAGTTGCTGGCTGCAGGCCAACTTTTGTTGACCAACATTTGACTGGATTTTTCAGGGCTGTTTTGGACTTTTTGGGTGTGCTGTTGGAGGCCGAAGTTGACAGGGTTTGACCAAGCTGCTTGAAGGAAGAATTCTGCCTTGTTTGACTAGCATTGAATTTTCTGGTTAGGGCTTTACTGCTGCTGTTATTAATTATCAGATTTGTAAATTTGTACTATCTCTCTCTGCTGAACTATTGAAGAATATAAGAAGAATTGATCAAAGGTTTCCCCACATTAGGGTTTGACCCTGGTTGGTGCCACATCTTGTGTCCTCTTGTCTTGGCTTGTCTTCTACTGTTTATGTTTATGTTCTATCTGCATTTTACTATCATGCTACTGTGATTGCTAAATTGAATATTGATATTGGGCTAATTAAGAAATTGAAGTAAATTGCTCTTAAGCATAGAACATACCAAAAATTAACACATTCCGACAGTGGAGTTGGGAGAAAAGCCAAGCCCTAGATCTGGGACCAAAACTTGCCCTGCCATCCCCAAGGCTAGCACTTCCCAGGGACAAAGCAACATCATTGAGTAAAATACTTTCTTTGATCTTTCTCACCTTGTCTAGTGTAGTGTTGTAGTGGCTACAACCACTCTCCAAAATTTTTCCTTCGCTTCGTTTTGGAGCCTCCCTACCAACCTTTCACAGCAGCATGTCTTGCTTTGTCAAGTACACAAGCTTCAGTGATTTTCTTGCAGAATGAAAACCTGTGCATCAGAGCTTGTTGCATTCCCCTCACAAGCTATTCCTCCGGACTTGGTCTAGCTGTAGGCTGAGCAGCTCCCTCAAGAAATTGCGCAACTCTGTATGGCAGCTTACTGGGCTCTAGAATTGCGCAATTCTGCTAGTCAGGTTTCATCTAGAAAATTGCGCAATTCTTCCCAGCATGGCTACTCAGCCCAGAATTTGTCCAATCTTGGGCAGCAGTCAGTTTCTCTGCCCAGAAATTGCGCAAATCTTCTAGGTAGCCAGCCCAACTCCCTTCTAGAAATGCGCATTTTCTCCCAGCAGTTGAGCACACTATTGCATGTGTAGCTAAGTTGACCGGTTCCCTCTGGGACAGAGAAAAACTGATTTGCATGCATGGCCTGCTTCCCCAAGGCAACATGCAAAGGCATCCCTTGTTTCAGGGATCTATTTTTGGCAGTTGGAGGTTACATGCAAGGATAATTTCAGATACCTCCCACCAAGTGTCGCTTTCCCTAGATTTGTGGCATGCGCATCGTAACCTCGATTTTATCAAAACTCATCAGCGGGACACTGTAGAGCTCATTCCTCACATCAACCTTGCAGCTTTGACATCCCACATCGCATCTAGGAGCCGTCGGCAAATTCAACTCGGTTGTTTTGGGGTAAGCCCGTTTTCCATGTCTTGTGTTGCATTTCTGGCGCTTTTTGTGTTGTGCTTCATAAGAACGTTGTCTGCTTGATTCCAATGAGCACTTCCTGTCATTTTTATACATACTAGCTTGTACTAGAACCATTTCAGTTTTTGTTAACATCTCACTGTTGTCGCATGCATGAAACTGTTTTTCACGAATGGTCGTCGATTCAGTGACTCACCTCACCCACATGCATGTTGTTCCGTTTTCAAAATCTGTCATTCACTGTTTGCATGCATGAACATTCACTTATTCTTACACTCAGTATCACCATGCATTCGCATTCACATTCGCTTTCAGTTGCCCGTCGGCGAGTCTGGGCAGCGTTGGCCCGAACTTTGCCTAACCAAGACAACATTACGCAATCTTGAGAAGGAAGGCTTTGTCTTCCTCTCAGGAAATGCACATTTTCTGCCCAGTGACTGACCTCTAGTCTTGCATTGCGTAATTCTGAGGGACAGTGACTGTTGGCCCAGAAAATTGCGCAATGCAGTCATTGAGCCTGTAACCATTGCTAGCTGAGATTGCACATTGCGCAATTCCAACAGGCAACAGCCAGTGATGCCTCCCAGACAACCCAAACTGCCTTTTGCGCAACTCTGACAGTCAGTCTCCCGACTTCCCGTCCGAAATTGTGCGACCTTCATGATCAGTCACACACGTATGTTGCTAGTCAGTTCTCAAGTTCGTTTTGGTTTTCGACTGACAGATTGCTTGCCATGAGTGTTTCCATGTCTCCAGGTATCGCAGGTGTTCATCTGCCTCTCAGCAGTACAGGTACAATGGTTTCCAGGAGAGCAGAGTCGGAGACACTATTCAGAGCACACTTGGGGATGTAGTCGATCAAGTGTCTATGAACTTGCTTACCCGCGAAGACGTCAAGTTATTCGTAGACAAGGACATCAAGATATGATGACAGTAGCATCACAGTAAGCAACACCATGAACAGTAGCTGAAGGAAGCATACCAGATATAACGAACGCGAGAGGAAGGTTGTTGACAACAGAGAGGTGGAACAAAGTTGCAAGCTCAAGTAGATCCACTTGTGATGAAAGCAACTTTGGAGACTCAGGCTATGAGGTGATGGCGCGACATGAAGATCGCGTGAAGACAGAGAATGAAACAGAGAAGGAGTTGCATGTGCTGAAGTAGCAACTCAAGGAAGAACAGGAGCTGCATAGACGAGAGAATGAGTTGCAACAGGAACAGGTACATCAGTGGGGACAACATGCACTCACGGATGAAACTATACCCGTACAAGTTAAAGATCCATCCCAGCAGCTGGCATGAAGCAGACATGGTGAGAAATGTTGTTGATCACATGCAAGGGAATTTAGCAACATGCATGTCATCGTGCGCACACATGCGATCCCACCCATTCAGCACACTCACCGAGGCAAAGACAAGAAGCAAGTCCAACTAGAGCTAAACATGTAGTTGACAGTTGATGCGCATGACCACCAACACACACTGGAATATTAGCACGAACACTATGCATCAGTGTGTTTCCGGTTCGTCTGCACCCAAGAAGAGCATGCGCATCCTAGCAGACGAGTTGGATGGAGGAGCCATACCAATGCACCCGGATGAAATAGAGGCAAGAGTTTGCTTCAGCAAGATGTCACCATGGAGCGCATGCACACCATCACGAACGACCAAGCTTGGCATCAGCTCACCACCTTCACCATCACAAGCATGTCAAAGAGTTGGTCTCATCACAACAGACCGAGTGTCAGTGATGTCTTGCATGGCTTGCTCAAGCCATTTTGTCTCACATGGGCACATGTGCATTGTAATGTAACGTCTTGTCAAGTGGAAGTTCAAGTGTCGATAGTTGGATGTAACAGTCATAGAGTAGATGAAGAGTCATGAGGGTAGATGAACTGTCACAAAGAGGAATGTCAAGGGTCACCCCACCCTTTGCTATAAATAGAACCTCATAACTCATTGTAAAGGCTTTTGGTCAGCCAAGTTTCCGATAAGACTATCTTAAAGAGAGCTTGGACAGTATTGTAACGAGCCTTGGCTTCTCCACTGAGCAGAGCTAGTATATCTCTTTGGAGGAGCAGACTGTCGTGGCTGTAACGTTCCGCTATCAGAACTAGTGGTTGGACATGGATGTATGGTATGACTAGAACTTACACTTCTTAATATAATAGAGCCAGCACGTTTCATGCATATGTCATATTGTATTCCAGCTATCTTGTTTAATCTAAATGGTATATGTATCTGTTTGTTTACGCATGCATGTATGGACTATTCTGTATATGTATGTACGAATCTTACTGAAATGTGTTGATTGGTTTAACCATCACTTTGGATTATTAGCTAACTTGCTTTCCAGTTTGTGATGCATCTTCGCTCATGTGTTCCCTTCCAAGGTGCGTGCTATCACAGGTTTCCAAGGGGTGCACTCACCCCACTCTCCGTGTGTTAGGACCGTTCATGCACCTTCCTCGTCTTGCTGCAGCTGTCACACCCTTGCTACCAACAGAGTTATCTTACTTGCCTTTATGCGAAATCGCGGTCAAGGCATTACCATACGACCCACTGTTGGGACTCCTACACCAAACAGTCTGAGGTCTAATTGGGACTTCTTACCGGGGAGATCCCCTGACATGTTGGCAGGTCCAGCACCGTCAACAAGTAGTAATATCATTGATTGTTCCATACCTTCCTCATACCCTAGACCAGGTCCACTTAGCCCCGTGTGGTCCCACTCTTTTGAAAGACCATTCTTCAAGAACCATCTAGGATACCAATTCTAAAAAAGATTTTAGGGATCATGGAACTCCTTCCCAAGTCTTATCCCATAAAACCTAACCCTCAAAATCCTCTCTTCCTTTCCCTAGAATACATAGTACCTTACTTAGAAAGCAAGCAAGCTCGATCCTTCAAAACCTTCTAAAAAAGGGTATGGGCCACTCATATCCATTGAATGATCATTCATTAGTGACTCCATACATATCGGGTCTCCTCCCATCGGTGAAAGTCCATAAATAGAAGGGAGCCTTCGCTGAGGTGAAAGTGGGCTAAGTCTCCATTTGTTGCCCTTGGCCTAGCATTTTCCCTTTAGGTCCCCTACTAGTTTGAGCGGTAACATTTTGGCGCCATTGCCAAGGTCACGAGACGTGTGTTTTGTTCCTCGTACTGTTGAATTTTCTAAGTCTATCCATTAGAAAATTAATCTGTATTCTGCTGGTTTATTTCTTCTATTAGTTTAAATTCGAACAAGTTATTTAAAACATTTAAATACTGAAATAAACACAATACAATCACAACATCTACAGATCAACGGCTGAAAGAAAACAAACACACAAGTGACACCGTTATTTTTGGACAAATGTCCCCGGAAAAACCTAATGCGGGAAAACCAGTGCAACGATTTTAAGGGTCTATTATTAATCAGCATTTCCTTGAGTACAACTAGGTGCCTAATCGACTCATCTGACAGAGAACAATACATGGTAGCAATAGCTCTCTATTCGGAAACAGGCATTCAGAAAACCTGTCCTACGAAACCATTTCCGATGACTCTGAAGCTCAGCGTTGGCCCTTCTGGCCTCTGCGTCAGCCTCCTGCTGACCTACATCAGCCCCAGGATCCTCTGCGTCAGCCCTTTGAGGCATTGCGTAGCCTCTGGGACCCTCCGCGTCACTCCAGCAGCCTCTGTGTGGATGACGCAGTCCCTCTGGCCTCTGCGTTGTCTCTGTTGGCATCTGCGTGGCCTAAACTAGCTGTTGCTCTCGCTCTCTCAGCTTCTGCGCTGGTCTCTCAGTACTGTCTCTGCCTCTCTGTCCAGTACCCACTGCCCCTTGCTGTTGATCACTGATTCACTTTTGCTTAGCAACCCTGCTCTAGCAAAATGAATGAATGATCACGCTGGTGTATCTTCCAACTGAACCTCAAGCCTCTTCTTATACTTTTCTCGTTGGTCCTTCAATAACCGAGATTAAATCTCTAATCAACGGCTAAGATTAGATTTGGCTTGATCCAGGACTTTTGGAACTTTCTAACCCAATTTTATATTAATACCCATTAATATTTTAATTTTTCCAAGTTTAGACTTAGGAACTCCATTAAAAATATTAATTATTTTAATATCTCCCAAACTGGGTACAATCTGTCCAAACCATTTCTGGGACTTGGATATTTCATGTGCTTTAGCCTCTCCACCAATGTTCATGGCTAGAGTACATCTGATGCTACCCCAAATCAACACGTACGACATATCATTATTGGCAACTCCACTGGAAGAACGAAGCCCTAGTTCTTCATTGAACTTTAAAGTTAATGCTTGTAGGGTGAAGCAAGCATCTATCAAGGCACTTTAATTCACCTTGGCGACTCCATTATAATCTTAACATGCCAAATCATAGAAAATGGAGATTTCTCTTGGTCCTATATTTGAAAAACTCAATAACCAAGAGATTCAACAACTGCAAAAGAAAGCAGTGGAATATGCAGAAACTTTTCAAAATATGTTGGAGGGCATAGGTATGGAATTCATGCTCAGGTTTTACAGGTCGCAAGAAGTACAACTCGACATAGTAGGGTCTGTTTATGAAGAGGATCCTAGTCGTCTACTTGACCTTGCTCACATAACTTGTGCGGTGAAGATTATGGATAACCTCATTAATAACAAGGTGAAAGAGAATACTTCCTCTGAGGATGACAAAGAATTGGGTCCCATAAGCCTCCAAGTCACGCAAGAAAGAATGGATGAATATAGTAGGTCATGCAAGGAGGTAGTAAGGGAATATAATTCTAATGAAGTTTTCTCCTGCGTATATGATGAAGAAGTGAAGCTTCATAAGATGAAATGTGAATATAAAGAGAACCCCACTAATGCTCTCCTCCTAGAAGCATACTACCGGAATCATGTGACAAATACCTTAGCCATTGTTCTTCAAGAGAAGAGAGAATAAGAGAGGTCCCGCTGGTCAACGAACCAAGATGAAGATGACCTTGAGGACCTCGGTGATGAGCAGGAAGATGAGTCCTCGTTGGGGTTGCAGGATGGGCAGGATGATTTTGAGAGCACATGTGTTGAGGACAATGATGTTATTGAAAGTAAGGTCGAGACTGACCTTACCTTTCTCAAGGATATCGCTCCTAATGACTCTCTTTTTGAAAACCTTGAGGAAGGTGATCTCGTGAGCTCCTTGGAGAATGACATTGGAGATTATTTCCGCATTGAAAAGGAGAAATGGGAGATTATTGGGCCCCAATTTGATTATGCTCCCATTTATGATACTGAAAAGGAAGATGAGATTGAGATTGGTTCTTCCTTTATCTCGGACATTACTTGCGATGACATATCCATCGATGCCTTTGGGAAGGAGAATTATTATTTTCCCTTGCGTGAAGAAGGACAGTTGGAAGTGATAGATTCTCCTTTTAACAAAAGCCCAATCTTTGATGCTTATAATGAGGAAAGAAATGAGGCTCCCACCTATCCACCTTATGACTATGTATTCAAAACACTTGAGCCTTTAGATTGTGGGGAGGGAAATCTCATTGAATATGATACTTCGCCCTCCCCTTTGCCTTTCTCACTTGTTCACCACCTTGAGTCTTCCTCAAGTAATTCCCTCATCTCTTTTGATATGACCTCGAGTGACCATGCCCCTTTTCCCCTTTCTGAATATGGTGTCAAGAAAGAACCCTTCATTGAATATACTTTATCCCCTTTGACCCATCCTCAAGATTATGATCACTCCTGTAATATTCCTAATTAGCCATGGCTAATTGGAATATTCGATTTTGCCCAATTTTTGCCTTCTATAGTTATTTATAAATAAAAAGTGAGGACGGGGGACATAACTCACTTTAAGAACAAGAAGTCACTTCCTAGTAGCACAACGTTGTGACTTAAGGAGGAGCCAAGGGGGCCAAAGGGGGACGCAGAAATGGAGCCCATGCAGACACATGGAGGGACTGCGCAGGAGGGAAGAACACATGGCAAGAGGGGAACCACGCAGGAGAAGGTGAGACTAGGGATTGTGAGAGGCAGAGGCTATAAAATGGAGAGGAGCCCCCTCATTTTGGATCATTCAGTTATGTGCATTTTTGAGCTAGTCGTTTTGACTTCTGAGCACGCTGGCCGTTTAGCTAGTTTGCAACACTGTTTAGTGCATTGAGTGTCTCCGTTCGGAGATCTCACCCTTAGCCCCGGGGGACTTCGAGTGCCTGCTCGGGCAAGGTATTTCCTTTGGCATTTCAGCAGTAGTTTTATCAGCATTCCAGTAGCAGTCTCAACAGCGTTTTGGAGGACTGCGCAGCACTGGGAGAGGGACGCAATTCTTTCTGGCAGCAGTGTCGGATTGGGGTTTTTGCAGGCGGATTCATGCTGGGTGATTGAGCAGGGGACCAACACTTGCCTAGTGGAGGATTTTTGGCAGAGTTTCAGGCAGAGTTTAGAGGGGTTTCCTTCAGTGGCAGCACAGAGCACTGAGGAACTGCGCAGAACCCCAAGGGGGTGATTTTCAGGGGTCAGCTATTCTAGGAGAGCTTTCTGGGTTTTTCTAGGTTTTTGGAGTAGAGCCCGATTCCAGAGTTTCAGCATTTTCTAAGGAGGGGAGCAGCCCCAAATCATTATTTGTTTCCTAGCAGCAGTAGTGGCACGGTAGTTCTCCAGCAACATCCACGCAGAGAGGCCATTCCTTATTATTCTGAGAGTATTTCTTCACTTGCCTTGTGCAAGTCGAGGTGCCATCTGTCTGATCACCTCTTGTACTCATTTTATTGCTCAGTATAATAAAATGGCTTAGCATTTCTCGCTGCATTTCTTGTGTATCTGCTAATATTTCCGGTTTACATTATTATATGCTGCTCCATTGTTATTTTGTCATTTATGGGTTATTATATCACTTGCACATATATGGTTGGAGTTTTTGCTGGGGTTTGAGGATTATTTCGGGTTAGGGATATTACAGTGGTATCAGAGCATAGATCTGGCTTAGCCTGTGGAGCTAGCAATCTATGACACCAGGGGAAAAACCCTACATTTGTTACAGAGGTAGGAGGTACAATGACACTGGACGTAGGTTGGAGAATACCTACGGGGAAGGAGACTGTGTTCCTGTGGTGGACGCAGAACAGGAGGAGCCTGTGGTAGACGCAGAACAAAGAGAGCCAGTAGTGGACGCAGAACAGATGGCAGATGAGGACAGGAAGAGATTTGCGGATATGCTCCTCAAATTAGTGCAGGATCTGTCGAGGCAGATTGAGGTGATGGGGCAGAGATTCACAGCAGTAGAGGCCAAACAACATGAGAGCCCACAAGTTTTTCAGATTGGTGAGGGATCAGGTGCATCCCATCATTTGCCAGAGCAGCGTGATACTGCGCAACAGGTGGCCTCGAATGCCCCTACACGCTCTACCATGCCCACGTTTTTAGGAGCAAACACAGGGGTCGGAGCCCAGCAGGAGGCAGAGCCCAGCCATATGGGCGATTATTTTGCAAAGTACCAGGCATATGGGTAGGAGTTCAGGGGTGCTCTTTCATTCAGAGACTTTGTTCAGCTCCAGCTGGATAGTAGGCCCCGCGACCATCACAGAGGGAACCGACACTACCATGATGGTGAAGATGGTGACACCCACCGTGCAGTGAGTAGATTCCACTTGCCTACATTTGATGGTTCATCAAACAGTTCGGCGAAGTCTTGGGTGGAGAAGCTGGACATTTATTTCCAGCTCAACCAGATGTCGGAGGCAGAGGTCATCAAGGTGGCAACATTGCATTTGGATGGCAAGGCCCAGGATTGGTGGTTTCACGGGATGGTTACACTCGGGCACTCTACAGTGACGACGTATGCGGAGTTTACCAGGAGATTGATGGAGCAATTTGATTGGAGAGATCCAGAGAAGCATTTTGTTGAGCTGACGAGGCTCAAACAGACAGGGAGCCCAGAGACCTACATTGTAGATTTCTTGAGGGTCTCCGTGATGGTGCCAGACCTATCCACGGCACGGAGGGTCTATATGTATGTTGAGGGGTTAGCAGAGCCACTTCGGGGTCTAGTCCGATCCACTAGACCAGCCATGCTCCAGGACGCTATCAGCAGGACCCAGGACTTACAGGATGTCTTACCCAGGACCCGGACACCTTACCCCCAGAGACAAACTTTTCAGTCTAAGGGGAAGGATGTGAGGATTCCTCCTCCAAAGGGGAATCCAGGACGAGTACAGCTTGACGACGATGCCAGGAGGGAGCTGAAGAAGAAGCGGTTGTGCTTCACCTGCCAGGAGCCGTGGGTGCCAGGACATAGATGTGTTGCTGGAAAAGCACATTTTATTGAGGTCTTCTCCAAGAGCAGTGGAGAAGAGGATGACGAGGAGGATGTGGAGGTAGGAGATAGCCATGCCGTACAGGGACCTTTGCCACCTCCAGCTGGTGTGTTTTTAAAACCGGAACCGGTGACCGGACCGGTCCACCTAATGAACCGGTTTACCGACCAGAACCGGTCTAACCGGGACTGGTTTGGTCTAAACGAACCGGTTTTAAAAAAATACATTAAATAATTAACTTTTAATGAAACAAAACTATTTTTAAGATGTAAAACCATGATTCCAAGCCAATAGAGACAAAATATGCAAAGTTTGCTCATTTATATACCATGCAAAGGTGATTATATCAAAATGGCACCGAGTGCAATACATATCATCGACAAGTCCATCACCAACAAGAAACAGTTCTGTCTCCAGCTATGGAAGATCAACAGACAAAATCACAAAGTAATCCAGCAAATATTACAACAACAAAAGTTGTTGGGATACTTCCGACCAAAGAAAATGAACAGATAGCATACCTGGCAGAAAAAATAAATAAACAGCAAAAAGAAACCAGTAGAGCTCTAGCTAGTGATGTGACTACAGAGGGAACTGTTCTACAAATTGATGCAGCAACAGAGGATAAAGGTATGGGATATGAAAACAGTAACAAGAGAAATGTGGAAAAAACAGAAAGCACAGTTGATGATAAGCAACAGTTGACCTTGTCTCCTGCTTTGGAAGAGCAACATAAAAAAATGCAGTCATCTCCATTTATCAATGAAGTAAAAGATGGAGAGATGCTTCATACAAGGAACAATGCCTGGGAAGCAGACCCAACAATTACTTCAGGTGAACTGCACAAAGTCCTGGATCCAATAGCAATTGATGCAACAAAAGAGGTAGATGTTACAGCATTAAATACAGCAGCACAGGGGCAATGCATGGATATTCAAAGTATTAAGATCAGGAAAGCAGAAGAGACAGCAAGTATATATGATGAAAAAAACCAGGACCCTCTAGAAGACAAGGGTAAAGACCCATATCCAGCACCACCTGCCAGTGCAGTAACATCAAACGCTAATATTCCAATGATGGATAGAACAAATGCCACACTCCAAACAGGAGAACATCACAAACTATCATGTACAACTACAACAATAAAAAAAGACATTCAGGCTGACAATGTTGCAGCAGAGGCTGTACTAGATGTGGAAATTGAATGCAAGGATATTAAAGTTGACCAGAATAATAAAAATATAGATGTTGATGAGCAACTAAATGTGTCATCTCCATCATTGAAAGAGAAATATGAGGAATCCGACATAGCTCAACCTACTATTTTAGCACTAGCAGTCATTAAGACTTTTAATGCAAAGGATGATACAGTGGAATTAAAACAAATAAGACTACAGGAAGAAATTCATAAAGAATTCAATAGGACTTCTGTCATTGATGCAACAGCGGAGGCTACTAATGAAGAAAGAGGGGATGCAAAAGTTGTTGAACTTGAAAGCAGTGGTGTTCAAGAGCTAAAAGAGCCAGAGAGCAGAAGCATTGATGGGATGCTTCCAACAGTTAGCATGCAGACAACAGAGCTGACAATAACAACAGATGAAAAGAACAAAGAATCCAGTAGTTCTCCAGATGCAAAGGTGGAAACAGAGGAAGATCCTTTACTCATTAATATAGCAAGAGAGACTAAAGGCTCAGAACATGGAAGGAATAATGGGGAAAATGCAGAAAGGACACAAAGCACAAGTGCTGAGCAACAATCAAACTTGTCTCCGGCTTTAGAAGAGCAACATGAAGAGTCACAGAGTCTGTGCCTAAAACCGGCCGGTTTGTTACAAACCGGTCGGTTTTGTCCTAAACCGGTCGATTTGTTACAAACCGGTCGGTTTTGTCCTAAACCGGCCGGTTTTTACCGTTAGGTCAAAAAATCGGGCAAGTGATGGGTTAAACCGGGTTTTTAGGCCGGTTCCGACCGGCCAGCTAGCTAACCGGCCGGTTTGACCGGTTACCGGTTTTTCAAAACCTCTGTGTGGATGACACAGTCCCTCTGGCCTCTGCGTTGTCTCTGTTGGCATCTGCGTGGCCTAAACTAGCTGTTGCTCTCGCTCTCTCAGCTTCTGCGCTGGTCTCTCAGTACTGTCTCTGCCTCTCTGTCCAGTACCCACTGCCCCTTGCTGTTGATCACTGATTCACTTTTGCTTAGCAACCCTACTCTAGCAAAATGAATGAATGATCACGCTGGTGTATCTTCCAACTGAACCTCAAGCCTCTTCTTATACTTTTCTCGTTGGTCCTTCAATAGCCGAGATTAAATCTCTAATCAACGGCTAAGATTAGATTTGGCTTGATCCAGGACTTTTGGAACTTTCTAACCCAATTTTATATTAATACCCATTAATATTTTAATTTTTCCAAGTTTAGACTTAGGAACTCCATTAAAAATATTAATTATTTTAATATCTCCCAAACTGGGTACAATCTGTCCAAACCATTTCTGGGACTTGGATATTTCATGTGCTTTAGCCTCTCCACCAATGTTCATGGCTAGAGTACATCTGATGCTACCCCAAATCAACACGTACGACATATCATTATTGGCAACTCCACTGGAAGAACGAAGCCCTAGTTCTTCATTGAACTTTAAAGTTAATGCTTGTAGGGTGAAGCAAGCATCTATCAAGGCACTTTAATTCACCTTGGCGACTCCATTATAATCTTAACATGCCAAATCATAGAAAATGGAGATTTCTCTTGGTCCTATATTTGAAAAACTCAATAACCAAGAGATTCAACAACTGCAAAAGAAAGCAGTGGAATATGCAGAAACTTTTCAAAACATGTTGGAGGGCATAGGTATGGAATTCATGCTCAGGTTTTACAGGTCGCAAGAAGTACAACTCGACATAGTAGGGTCTGTTTATGAAGAGGATCCTAGTCGTCTCCTTGACCTTGCTCACATAACTTGTGCGGTGAAGATTATGGATAACCTCATTAATAACAAGGTGAAAGAGAATACTTCCTCTGAGGATGACAAAGAATTGGGTCCCATAAGCCTCCAAGTCACGCAAGAAAGAATGGATGAATATAGTAGGTCATGCAAGGAGGTAGTAAGGGAATATAATTCTAATGAAGTTTTCTCCTGCTTATATGATGAAGAAGTGAAGCTTCATAAGATGAAATGTGAATATAAAGAGAACCCCACTAATGCTCTCCTCCTAGAAGCATACTACCAGAATCATGTGACAAATACCTTAGCCATTGTTCTTCAAGAGAAGAGAGAAGAAGAGAGGTCCCGCTGGTCAACCAACCAAGATGAAGATGACCTTGAGGACCTCGGTGATGAGCAGGAAGATGAGTCCTCGTTGGGGTTGCAGGATGGGCAGGATGATTTTGAGAGCACATGTGTTGAGGACAATGAAGTTATGGAAAGTAAGGTCGAGACTAACCTTACCTTTCTCAAGGATATCACTCCTGATGACTCTCCTTTTGAAAACCTTGAGGAAGGTGATCTCGTGAGCTCCTTGGAGAATGACATTGGAGATTATTTCCGCATTGAAAAGGAGAAATGGGAGATTATTGGGCCCCAATTTGATTGTGCTCCCATTTATGATACTGACAAGGAAGATGAGATTGAGATTGGTTTTTCCTTTATCTCGGACATTACTTGCGATGACATATCCATCGATGCCTTTGGGAAGGAGAATTATTATTTTCCCTTGCATGAAGAAGGACAGTTGGAAGTGATTGATTCTCCTTTTAACAAAAGCCCAATCTTTGATGCTTATAATGAGGAAAGAAATGAGGCTCCCACCTACCCACCTTATGACTATGTATTCAAATCACTTGAGCCTTTAGATTGTGGGGAGGGAAATCTCATTGAATATGATACTTCGCCCTCCCCTTTGCCTTTCTCACTTGTACACCACCTTGAGTCTTCCTCAAGTAATTCCCTCATCTCTTTTGATATGACCTCGAGTGACCATGCCCCTTTTCCCCTTTCTGAATATGGTGTCAAGAAAGAACCCTTCATTGAATATACTTTATCCCCTTTGACCCATCCTCAAGATTATGATCACTCCTGTAATATTCCTAATTAGCCATGGCTAATTGGAATATTCGATTTTGCCCAATTTTTGCCTTCTATAGTTATTTATAAATAAAAAGTGAGGACGGGGGACATAACTCACTTTAAGAACAAGAAGTCACTTCCTAGTAGCACAACGTTGTGACTTAAGGAGGAGCCAAGGGGGCCAAAGGGGGACGCAGAAATGGAGCCCATGCAGACACATGGAGGGACTGCGCAGGAGGGAAGAACACATGGCAAAAGGGGAACCACGCAGGAGAAGGTGAGACTAGGGATTGTGAGAGGCAGAGGCTATAAAATGGAGAGGAGCCCCCTCATTTTGGATCATTCAGTTATGTGCATTTTTGAGCTAGTCGTTTCGACTTCTGAGCACGCTGGCCGTTTAGCTAGTTTGCAACACTGTTTAGTGCATTGAGTGTCTCCGTTCGGAGATCTCACCCTTAGCCCCGGGGGACTTCGAGTGCCTCCTCGGGCAAGGTATTTCCTTTGGCATTTCAGCAGTAGTTTTATCAGCATTCCAGTAGCAGTCTCAACAGCGTTTTGGAGGACTGCGCAGCACTGGGAGAGGGACGCAATTCTTTCTGGCAGCAGTGTCGGATTGGGGTTTTTGCAGGCGGATTCATGCTGGGTGATTGAGCAGGGGACCAACACTTGCCTAGTGGAGGATTTTTGGCAGAGTTTCAGGCAGAGTTTAGAGGGGTTTCCTTCAGTGGCAGCACAGAGCACTGAGGAACTGCGCAGAACCCCAAGGGGGTGATTTTCAGGGGTCAACTATTCTAGGAGAGCTTTCTGGGTTTTTCTAGGTTTTTGGAGTAGAGCCCGATTCCAGAGTTTCAGCATTTTCTAAGGAGGGGAGCAGCCCCAAATCATTATTTGTTTCCTAGCAGCAGTAGTGGCACGGTAGTTCTCCAGCAACATCCACGCAGAGAGGCCATTCCTTATTATTCTGAGAGTATTTCTTCACTTGCCTTGTGCAAGTCGAGGTGCCATCTGTCTGATCACCTCTTGTACTCATTTTATTGCTCAGTATAATAAAATGGCTTAGCATTTCTCGCTGCATTTCTTGTGTATCTGCTAATATTTCCGGTTTACATTATTATATGCTGCTCCATTGTTATTTTGTCATTTATGGGTTATTATATCACTTGCACATATATGGTTGGAGTTTTTGCTGGGGTTTGAGGATTATTTCGGGTTAGGGATATTACAGTGGTATCAGAGCATAGATCTGGCTTAGCCTGTGGAGCTAGCAATCTATGACACCAGGGGAAAAACCCTACATTTGTTACAGAGGTAGGAGGTACAATGACACTGGACGTAGGTTGGAGAATACCTACGGGGAAGGAGACTGTGTTCCTGTGGTGGACGCAGAACAGGAGGAGCCTGTGGTAGACGCAGAACAAAGAGAGCCAGTAGTGGACGCAGAACAGATGGCAGACGAGGACAGGAAGAGATTTGCGGATATGCTCCTCAAATTAGTGCAGGATCTGTCGAGGCAGATTGAGGTGATGGGGCAGAGATTCACAGCAGTAGAGGCCAAACAACATGAGAGCCCACGAGTTTTTCAGATTGGTGAGGGATCAGGTGCACCCCATCATTTGCCAGAGCAGCGTGATACTGCGCAACAGGTGGCCTCGAATGCCCCTACACGCTCTACCATGCCCACGTTTTTAGGAGCAAACACAGGGGTCGGAGCCCAGCAGGAGGCAGAGCCCAGCCATATGGGCGATTATTTTGCAAAGTACCAGGCATATGGGTAGGAGTTCAGGGGTGCTCTTTCATTCAGAGACTTTGTTCAGCTCTAGCTGGATAGTAGGCCCCGCGACCATCACAGAGGGAACCGACACTACCATGATGGTGAAGATGGTGACACCCACCGTGCAGTGAGTAGATTCCACTTGCCTACATTTGATGGTTCATCAAACAGTTCGGCGAAGTCTTGGGTGGAGAAGCTGGACATTTATTTCCAGCTCAACCAGATGTCGGAGGCAGAGGTCATCAAGGTGGCAACATTGCATTTGGATGGCAAGGCCCAGGATTGGTGGTTTCACGGGATGGTTACACTCGGGCACTCTACAGTGACGACGTATGCGGAGTTTACCAGGAGATTGATGGAGCAATTTGATTGGAGAGATCCAGAGCAGCATTTTGTTGAGCTGACGAGGCTCAAACAGACAGGGAGCCCAGAGACCTACATTGTAGATTTCTTGAGGGTCTCCGTGATGGTGCCAGACCTATCCACGGCACGGAGGGTCTATATGTATGTTGAGGGGTTAGCAGAGCCACTTCAGGGTCTAGTCCGATCCACTAGACCAGCCATGCTCCAGGACGCTATCAGCAGGACCCAGGACTTACAGGATGTCTTACCCAGGACCCGGACACCTTACCCCCAGAGACAAACTTTTCAGTCTAAGGGGAAGGATGTGAGGATTCCTCCTCCAAAGGGGAATCCAGGACGAGTACAGCTTGACGACGATGCCAGGAGGGAGCTGAAGAAGAAGCGGTTGTGCTTCACCTGCCAGGAGCCGTGGGTGCCAGGACATAGATGTGTTGCTGGAAAAGCACATTTTATTGAGGTCTTCTCCAAGAGCAGTGGAGAAGAGGATGACGAGGAGGATGTGGAGGTAGGAGATAGCCATGCCGTACAGGGACCTTTGCCACCTCCAGCTGGTGTGTTTTTAAAACCGGAACCGGTGACCGGACCGGTCCACCTAATGAACCGGTTTACCGACCAGAACCGGTCTAACCGGGACTGGTTTGGTCTAAACGAACCGGTTTTAAAAAAATACATTAAATAATTAATTTTTAATGAAACAAAACTATTTTTAAGATGTAAAACCATGATTCCAAGCCAATAGAGACAAAATATGCAAAGTTTGCTCATTTATATACCATGCAAAGGTGATTATATCAAAATGGCACCGAGTGCAATACATATCATCGACAAGTCCATCACCAACAAGAAACAGTTCTGTCTCCAGCTATGGAAGATCAACAGACAAAATCACAAAGTAATCCAGCAAATATTACAACAACAAAAGTTGTTGGGATACTTCCGACCAAAGAAAATGAACAGATAGCATACCTGGCAGAACAAATAAATAAACAGCAAAAAGAAACCAGTAGAGCTCTAGCTAGTGATGTGACTACAGAGGGAACTGTTCTACAAATTGATGCAGCAACAGAGGACAAAGGTATGGGATATGAAAACAGTAACAAGAGAAATGTGGAAAAAACAGAAAGCACAGTTGATGATAAGCAACAGTTGACCTTGTCTCCTACTTTGGAAGAGCAACATAAAAAAATGCAGTCAGCTCCATTTATCAATGAAGTAAAAGATGGAGAGATGCTTCATACAAGGAACAATGCCTGGGAAGCAGACCCAACAATTACTTCAGGTGAACTGCACAAAGTCCTGGATCCAATAGCAACTGATGCAACAAAAGAGGTAGATGTTACAGCATTAAATACAGCAGCACAGGGGCAATGCATGGATATTCAAAGTATTAAGATCAGGAAAGCAGAAGAGACAGCAAGTATATATGATGAAAAAAAGCAGGACCCTCTAGAAGACAAGGGTAAAGACCCATATCCAGCACCACCTGCCAGTGAAGTAACATCAAACGCTAATATTCCAATGATGGATAGAACAAATGCCACACTCCAAACAGGAGAACATCACAAACTATCATGTACAACTACAACAATAAAAAAAGACATTCAGGCTGACAATGTTGCAGCAGAGGTTGTACTAGATGTGGAAATTGAATGCAAGGATATTAAAGTTGACCAGAATAATAAAAATATAGATGTTGATGAGCAACTAAATGTGTCATCTCCATCATTGAAAGAGAAATATGAGGAATCCGACATAGCTCAACCTACTATTTTAGCACTAGCAGTCATTAAGACTTTTAATGCAAAGGATGATACAATGGAATTAAAACAAATAAGACTACAGGAAGAACTTCATAAAGAATTCAATAGGACTTCTGTCATTGATGCAACAGCGGAGGCTACTAATGAAGAAAGAGGGGATGCAAAAGTTGTTGAACTTGAAAGCAGTGGTGTTCAAGAGCTAAAAGAGCCAGAGAGCAGAAGCATTGATGGGATGCTTCCAACAGTTAGCATGCAGACAACAGAGCTGACAATAACAACAGATGAAAAGAACAAAGAATCCAGTAGTTCTCCAGATGCGAATGTGGAAACAGAGGAAGATCCTTTACTCATTAATATAGCAAGAGAGACTAAAGGCTCAGAACATGGAAGGAATAATGGGGAAAATGCAGAAAGGACACAAAGCACAAGTGCTGAGCAACAATCAAACTTGTCTCCGGCTTTAGAAGAGCAACATGAAGAGTCACAGAGTCTGTGCCTAAAACCGGCCGGTTTAGGACAAAACCGGCCGGTTTTTACCGGTTAGGTCAAAAAATCGGGCAAGTGATGGGTTAAACCGGGTTTTTAGGCCGGTTCCGACCGGCCAGCTAGCTAACCGGCCGGTTTGACCGGTTACCGGTTTTTCAAAACGGTTTTTAAAACTATGACCAGCAACAGGTGTTGCATCTTTTGCACCCAGTGGAGGGGCCCTTGCATCGTTGCGAGAAGTTCCCAAGTATTTGACAGTACGTGGCCAGCTAGTATCGGTTTTGGTTGACAGTGGGGCAACCCACAACTTCATCGATGCACAAAGGGTTGAGTGGAGAGGTATTCAGACAGAGAGCTTCGATGGGTTTTCAGTCTTGGTCCCAAGAGATTAGACCATGACATGTGCTCGTTATGTTCCAGAGCTTTGAGTGACGATGGGCACCTACACATTGACTGACCACTTTTTCATTGTCGATATCCCGGACACCAACATGATACTGGGTGTTCAATGGCTTATCCCTCTAGGGAAGGTCACGACGGATTGGAAGACCCTAGAGATGGAGTGGGATGATGAGAAGACAGGGAGGCATGAAAAGATACGGGGACAACACACATATCTGCCTCAGACTGTGTGGGCTCATCGAATGGAGGCAGTCTTCCGGAAGGGAGACATAGAGTGGGCAGTGGAGCTGCGTGCATCAGAGGCAGGGAGTACAGGGCAGACGGTACATCCAGAGATCCAGCCCATCCTAGATCGGTATGCCATAATGTTTGGAGAGATTCCACCAGGACAGCCACCGGATCGGGGGTTTGAGCACACTATCGAGCTTGAGCAGGGCATCCAGGCAGTGATCACCACCCCCTATAGGCACCCCAAGGCCTATCGGGACGAGATTGAGCAGCCTATCCAGGAGTTGCTGGCTCTTAGGCACATTCGACCGAGCACGAGTCCTTTTGCTTCTTCTGTGGTGTTGGTGAAGAAGAAGGACGGTACATTGAGGATGTGCATTGACTACAGGGCCCTGAACAAGAAGACCCTGAAGAACAGGTACCCCATACCTAGGATCGATGAGTTGATGGACGAGTTGAGGGGAGCACGATTCTTCTCAAAGATTGATTTGAGATCTGGGTACCATCAGATTCGCGTGAGGGAGCAGGACATTCCCAAGACCGCCTTCAGGTGTCACTATGGGCACTTTGAGTTCTTGGTGATGCATTTTGGGCTAACCAACGCCCTCGCTACATTTAAGTCCTGCATGAATCACATCTTCCGTAGTCACCTAAGGAAGTTTGTGTTGGTATTCTTTGATGAGATTCTCATTTACAGCAGGACTTGGGAGGAGCATCTCCAGCACATTGAGACGGTATTGCGTATCTTATAGGAGCAGTAGTTCTATGCCAAACTCTCCAAGTGTGAGTTTGGGTTGACGGAGATGTTGTATCTGGGACACATCATAGGAGTGAGAGTCCACGGGGAGAAGATCAGGGCCATCAGAGAATGGCGGGAGCCGAGAAATGTGACGGAACTTCAAGGATTCATTGGCATTTGTACTTACTACCGAAAGTTCGTCAAAGGTTTCTCACAGCGTGTTGCATCCCTGATAGATTTGACGAGGAAGGGCGCATTCAGTTGGTCAGATACAGCGCAGCGAGCCTTTGACAGGCTCAAGGAGGTTATAAGCAGCTGCCGAGTGCTTGCGTTACCAGATTTTACGCAGCCTTTTGTTTTGGAGTGTGATGCATCGGGAGAGGGGATCGGCGCAGTGTTGATGCAGGGAGGTCACCCTATAGCCTTTGAGAGCCGGAAGCTCCTTCTACAGGAGAGGTTGTATTCTATATACGACAAGGAGATGCTGGCCATGATGCATGCATTGGCTAAGTACCGGCAGTATCTCGTGGGTAACAGGTTCAGGGTGAGGATTGATCACAACAGCCTCAAGTTCTTTTTGGAGCAGAAGCAACTACAGGAGAGGCAGCAAAAGTGGATCAACAAGATCCAAGCATATGACTTTGACATTGAGTATGTCAAGGGTAAGAACAACGTGGTAGCGGATGCCCTTTCACGTAGACCAGCCACATTGTCTCTTACGAGATTGGATATAGACTGGAGGGCTCGACTCTTAGTAGAGTACTCCAAGGACAAGTTTGCATGTGAGGTTTTGGATGGGCAGGGGGCAGATGACAGGTACAAGGTGGTCGATGAGATCATCTATTACAGGGACCAGATCTTCTTGACTGAGGGGTCTCAGCTCAAGAAGAAGATACTCCAGGCATCGCATGATTCACTGTTGGCAGGACATCAAGGGTTTACCAAAACCTAGAGGGCCATTAAGGAGAGGTTCTCATGGAAGGGCCTCAAGGAGGACGAACTCCGATACATCCGTGAGTGCGATGTTTCCCAGAGGAACAAGGGAGAGATGAGCCATCCCGCGGGATTATTGCAGCCTCTTCCCATTCTGGAGGAGAAATGGGAGATTCTTTCGATGGACTTCATCATAGGGTTGCCCATGGTACAGGGCAAGGATTGCATCTTTGTCGTCGTTGACTGACTGACGAAGTACGCACACTTTTTTGCCATATCCGCACACTATACAGCAACACAGATGGCCAAGTTGTTCTTTAGAGAGATCTTCAGGCTACATGGTCTTCCTAAGACCATCGTCAGTGATAGGGACAACCGTTTCATGGGCGGGTTTTGGCAGGAGCTTTTCCGGTTGGTGGGGACGGAGTTGACACCGAGTACCAGTTATCACCCAGAGATGGATGGGCATATGGAGATAGTTAACAAGTGGCTAGAGGGCTATTTGCGTAACTATGTCAGTGGGCAGCAGCGAGCATGGTTGAGGTGGCTACATCTAGGGGAGTACTGCTACAATACTTCACATCATATGTCCATTGGTATGTCACCATTCTATGCCTTATATGGGTATCATCCTTTATGTTTTGCTGACGTCATGTTTGGTGATAGCAAGGCTCCCAGAGCCAAGATATGGATCCAAGAGAGTCAGGATATTCTCCGAGCTCTCAAGGATAACATGGCTACAGCACAGAACCAGAAGAAGTTGTATGCCGACAAGGGTCGGGTGGAGAGACAGTTCGAGGTAGGGGACATGGTCTACCTATGGTTACAGCCATACCGACAGTCGTCACTAAAGCAGAAGGGGGCTGAGAAGCTCAAGCCCCGCTTTTATGGGCTGTACAGGGTGATACACAGGGTTGGACATGTTGCATATGAGTTGGAGCTGCCCCAAGGCAGCAAGATTCATAACGTTTTCCATGTATCATGCCTAAAAAAGGCATTGGGCCAGCAGGTGATATTGACAGATGAGCTACCACCCATGGATGACGAGGGGCATTTGGTATTGCAGCCGAAGGCTATCATTGATACCAGGGAGAGGCAGCTGCGGAGCAGGACGGTCCGGGAATTCTTGGTGAGGTGGAAGAATTTGTCGGATGAGGATGCCACTTGGGAGAATGAGAAGATCTTGTAGCACCCATCACTTCAGTTGCTTTAGGACAAGCAACATTTTGTCGGGGGAGACTGTAATATTCCTAATTAGCCATGGCTAATTGGAATATTCGATTTTGCCCAATTTTGCCTTCTATAGTTATTTATAAATAAAAAGTGAGGACGGGGGACATAACTCACTTTAAGAACAAGAAGTCACTTCCTAGTAGCACAACGTTGTGACTTAAGGAGGAGCCAAGGGGGCCAAAGGGGGACGCAGAAATGGAGCCCACACAGACACATGGAGGGACTGCGCAGGAGGGAAGAACACATGGCAAGAGGGGAATCACGCAGGAGAAGGTGAGCCTAGGGATTGTGAGAGGCAGAGGCTATAAAATAGAGAGGAGCCCCCTTATTTTGGATCATTCAGTCATGTACATTTTTGAGCTAGTCGTTTCGACTTCTGAGCACGCTGGCTATTTAGCTAGTTTGCAGCACTGTTTAGTGCATTGAGTGTCTCCGTTCGGAGATCTCACCCTTAGCCCCGGGGGACTTCGAGTGCCTGCTTGGGCAAGGTATTTCCTTTGGCATTTCAGCAGTAGTTTTATCAGCATTCCAGCAGCAGTCTCAACAACGTTTTGGAGGACTGCGCAGCACTGGGAGAGGGACGCAGTTCTTTCTGGCAGCAATGTCGGATTAGGGTTTTTGCAGGAGGATTCATGCTGGGTGATTGAGCAAGGGACCAGCACTTGCATATTGGAGGATTTTTGGCAGAGTTTCAGGTGGAGTTTAGAGGGGTTTCCTTTAGTGGCAGCGCAGAGCATTGAGGAACTGCGCAGAACCCCAAGGGGTGATTTTCGGGGGTCGGCTATTCCAGGAGAGCTTTCTGGGTTTTTCTAGGTTTTTGGAGTAGAGCCCGATTCCAGAGTTTCAGCATTTTCTGAGGAGGGGAGCAGCCCCAAATCATTATTTGTTTCCTAGCAGCAGTAGCAGCATGACAGTTCTCCAGCAGCATCCACGCAGAGAGGCCATTCCTTATTATTCTGAGAGTATTTCTTCACTTGCCTTGTGCAAGTTGAGGTGCCATCTGTCTGATCACCTCTTGTACTCATTTTATTGCTCAGTATAATAAAATGGCTTAGCATTTCTCGCTGCATTTCTTGTGTATCTACTTATATTTCTGGTTTACATTATTATATGTTGTTCCACTATTATTTTGTCATTTCTGGGTTATTATATCATTTGCACATATTTGGTTGGAGTTTTTGCTGGGGTTTGAGGATTATTTCGGGTTAGGGATATTGCAACTCCACAAACTCCCCTCTCCGATGTGACCATCACATTGAGCGACCTATTTGTTCCACTCCTTTCTCTCACCCTTCGTTCCCCTCTCATTGCAACTGTGTGACATCTTCGAAGCATGATATTACAAACATTGATTGTGAAGAGGAGTTCTTGAGAATGATCATTCATTCCACCACTGTGTACCTAGAAGGAAAGCTCGGGACCTCTAGATTGATCTGTTTTCTTTCTCTTAGGACTTCCCTTTACCTCAAATGGAGATCATATTTTTCCACCTCCCACTCGCTTCATCCGCCATGTGACTATGTCTATATTCGACTTGGGAGTTGCTGCATGAATAATCATACTGACAGGCATATGTATATTGATGTGATGATATGTTGGTTGCACTGGCTTTATGATTACACTTAATATTAGCCTTACTATATGCATGTTAGGGTAGGGTGAATTGCATGTTAATTTTCACATTAAAACTAATGGCATATGATATTTCTCATGGTAGATTAGTTGCACTAAGATTAAATTTACCTATTTTTATCTTTCTGTTGATTTTATGGCCTAACATATTAGCATGTGCGATCATGAGAGGCCAGGAAAGCATGTTGCCCTGTGTTTCCTTCCATTTATTATATGTGCAGGTGACAGGTCTACGATAATCAAGAGATTGTTGGAGTTCTCGTGACCTCCCGTTCAAGTAGCTTCGCCCACTTCTTCGAGAGATCACGTCCCAGTTGGAGCTAGATGTTACCCACCATTTTGTGGGTAATATCCCTAGGAGAAAATTTTTCTCCAAGATGGTCCTCAGCTGGCAGCCAGCAGCCCCTTGCAGCCATCAACTAGCTCATTGTGTCATTACTCCGCCACTTGATCCAGCCATGTGGTCCCTCGCTCATCTTCCATGATCATATGTTTGAAGGTGGGCCTCCCAAATCTAAAGGTATGCCTTGTCATTTTGAAATTGAGTATTGTAGTATGCTTAACATGGACACTTTTGGGCATGGATTAATGGAGGGATTCGGCAAAAAGAATGGGCTAGGTCTGTGCTTCTATATCCTAGACCCCCTTTAGGAATTAACCTTGGATTCTAGTCTCGTGGGATCTCTTTTATTGAACATTTAGTTCCAGGGATGGTATTTCACGGGAAACCTTGATTTTGGTTGCGTGGTCCCGCTCCCTTATCTGCTTATATTACCCTTTGTCCATTCATTATTACCCCATCCATCATTTTTCCCGCCTGGGTCCACATCCCTCCATCAAGTCCACATAGGGTTAGCTCGCCCCTTCCCCTTGCCCACACCTTGGGTCATGACTTGGAATGAAGCCTGGAGGTTGATGCAATTGAAAAGAACGTTAAAAGCATAGATGGCCACATTCAACGGGAAAAGTACCACAAAATGCAAAAGATGGTTGGGACAAAAACATTTAGCACGTGGGCAAAAGCCAATACAGGAGCTCTACCCCATCATCATGGCTATCACCGTGGTTCCTACAAGTTCTATGAGCCTTCTTCATCATATAGGAACCCATGATTGCCCCAACCCCTGGTGGGTGATGAACCGCCCCACCTTAAAAGGGGGAATTCACTGCTATATCTTATAGATCACGCTCTAACCCTTTGAGCCTTGAGCAGTTAATCACATAAAATCATAAAAAGGCAAAAGCCATATAAAGAAGGGTGGAAAAACCAAGGCCGGGGCACCTCATGTACCACGATTGCTCCCTCCTATACATTATAAACCTAAGTGTGGGCTTCCCTCTTATTAGCTACCATTGTACCCCAGCATGTGACCCAAGGCTTCCCCTTTTCATCCCCTACTTCATTCACCTATCTGTCACATTCTATCACCTTTTGATGGATGTACCTTGACTATATTATCCCCTTTAGAGGTAGAAACCACCTAATAGGGCACTTGGTTAACCCCATTTGGAGTTTACGAGACATTGGCACACCCTGAAACCCATTATGGAAGGGCAAGCCATTATGAAGTCCCCACCTGTGGTCCATGATTAGGTAAGCTCATTTACTCGATTTCTCTAATGACTTGTTGTACTGGAAAGCTAGGGGACGCATTAGATCTTATGCGGGATTGCAGATGGTTTCCATTTGGGTTTGGTCTCCCTATACGGGGTCCTGATCCTCCAGAGGGCTACATTGGCACATGTAGGGTGAGTGTTGAGATCCATGTGCCTCCATAGCAGCAGATTTCACTCCATGGATCCCCAGAACCATTCAAAGATTTCTCGTGGTTCATTTATTGAACGAGGAGGATGCACCTAATCTATCATGCCCAGCTGGACCATGATCTACACCATACACTTGGCAGATGATCCAAGACTTGTACAATGATGTGGCATCACCTACACTATCATCCTAGCCCTTGCAGGCGACCCATAGGCATCTTCGATTTGTTTGGAGAGCCATGAGGACACTTATGTGCCCCCACATGTCATTTGGAGCACCACAAGTTATTACAAGGGGCCAACCCCTTGTCCACTGCTTTTGAGGGTCCTATTATTCATTGTGGCACCCATGGACCTCATTAGGCCTCTTAGAGGGCCCTACGACATGCATAGATTATTATTTGACCTCTTGAGAGGCTTTTTCATTTATGAGCTAGTTTGGTGGGGTTGTAATCAAAAGTTGTATTATTAACACATTATTTTATTTTTGGGGCTTATGTAGGCCAAAGAGGCTAATTCGAACTCTTAAGTTGTATATAAATAGGAGTTAGATGAGTTCATTTCTCATCATCACTTTGGATTGAATCTCTCTCTTCTTTAGAGAATTTCGCACTTTTTTATAGAGGATGAATTGCAGCATTTATGGATGAATTTTGATGTATGGTTATTGGTCTATTTTCCCTTGGAGCTTCTCTATTCTCATTTGTGAATGGTTGGATATACTCTACTGCATGTAAGTACGAAATTTTGATGTTATTCATGTTACTTTTTTCATATATGCTAGATGGGATTTTCGTTGTTTTAAGGGCTAATTGTTGCATGCAAATTATTGCTTGATATTGTGGGATTGTCTCTATTATAACGTTCTCTCCATGTATGGGCCATGTAGTGTGAGTGAAATCTCCTAGGGGTAAAATTTGACCTTGATAAGCCATTCCTCTTGCGCATTTGAAGTATAAAAGCTGCAAGATTGCTTTCACTTGACCTAGAGGGTTTGTGAAGTAATTTTGAGGCCTCCTTGACTGGGAACCAAGAAATCTTAAACATAATCAACATAGACTCCATTCTCCCAAGGATTAAGGCATTGATCTACCAAGGGTGGTCACCAAAACACTTATTCTTTCACCTTCTCCCAAGTCTAGCCACATTGATGTAGCTAGGGCATCAATTTCCCGACAAGTTAGCCACTAAAAAAGTTTGATCTCCTAGGTTCTCTTGCACTGGCCTTTCGTCTAGCCCTACTCCAAAATTGAAGACATTCTGACGATGGAGTTGGAAGAAAGCCAAGCCTTAGCTCCGGGACCAAAACTTGCCTTGCCATCCCCAAGGCTAGCACTTCCCAGGGTCAAAGCAACATCATTGAGTGAAATACTTCCTTTGATCTTTCCCACCTTGTCTAGGGTAAGAATATCATTGATTGTTTCATACCTTCCTCATATCCTAGACCGGGTCCACTTGGCCCCGTGTGGTCTCACTCCTTTGAAAGACCATTCTTCAAGAACCATCTGGGATAACAATTCTAACAAGGATTTTAGGGATCGAGGAACTCCTTCCCAAGTTTTATCCCATAAAACTTAACCCTCAAAATCCTCTCTTCCTTTCCCTAGAATACATAGTACCTTGCTTAGAAAGAAACCAAGCTCCATCCTTCAAAACCTTCTAGGAAAGGGTCTGGATCACTCATATCCATTGAATGATCATTCATTAGTGACTCCATACATATCAGGTCTCCTCCCATCAGTGAAAGTCCGTAAATATAACGGAGCCTTAGTTGAGGTGACAATGGGATAAGTCTCCATTTGTTGCCCTTGGCCTAGCATTTGCCCTTTAGGTCCCCTGCTAGTTTGAGTGGTAACAGTGCTCATGCGGGCCCATCTCGATTTTCGCCCTCCGAATTTCCATCCAAGGCATGCATGTTCTCCATGTGGGTCGTAATTCTCCATGTGTGGCCCCCACGCTCCACTATGGGCTCGATATTCTCTTTCACCTCTAATGTCTGGGACTTGTTTTTAATCAAAAAATCAATGTGGGGCCTCTAAACCCACATTTCGTAAGTGCAAACATGAATTAGGACAAAAATTATCAAAATTGATATTTCATTTAGCATTAACGCGAAGTGGAAATATCATAGTCCTCCCCAGCAAGACATTGTTTGTCCTCAAGCTACTGTAATGAAGGATGCTGAAGTATTTGCTCCCCTTCCCAAGTGACATCCTCCTCTAGAAGGCTCCTCCACATGATCAGAAACTCCTTAATGACCCTGTTCCTCAAATGCCTCTCTTGAGTGTCCAGAATAGCCTTTGGCTCCAGAACTAAGTGCCCCTCATCATCCATAGGGGGTAGCTTTGTAGTTGTTGTCACCTACTGCCCCAATGCCTTTTCAGGCAAGACACATGAAAAATGTTGTGCACTCGACTACCCAGGGGTACTCTAGCTCATATTCCACCTCCCCAACTATTTGAGTGACTTGGTATGGCCCATAAAAACGAGGCTTAAGCTTCTCGGCCCCCTTCTGCTTGAGCGATGACTGCCTATATGGCTGAAGCCTCAAGAATACCAAATCCCTTACCTCAAACTGTATCTCAACTCTGCCCCTGTCTGCATAAAATTTCTGCTGGTTCTGGATTGTCCACATGTTGTCCTTGGGAGCCCACAAAATGTCTTGGCTCTCCCGTATCCAACCCTTGGCCCTAGGGGCCTTGCTATCTCCAAACATCACGTCAACAAAGGACAATGCATCATAACCGTATAGAGCTTGGAATGGAGACATACCTATGGACATGTGGTACGTGGTGTTGTAGCAGTATTCTCCCAAGTGTGACCACCGTATCCATGCTCGTTGATGGCCCATCACATAGTTACGCAAGTAACCCTCCATCCATTTGTTAACTATATATGTCTGCTCGTCTGTCTGAGGGTGATAACTAGTGCTCGGAGTGAGCTCAGTGCCTACCAGTCGGAATAGATCCTGCCAAAATCCCCCTATGAACCTGTTGTCTCGGTTACTGACAATGGTCTTCGGAAGACCATGTAACCAAAACCCCTCCCTAAAAAACAATTTCGCCACCTGTGAGGCCGAATACCAAGTTGAGATGGCAAAGAAATGTGCAAACTTCATCAACCAATCAACCACCACGTAAATACAATCTTTGCCCTGTATTGTGGGCAACCCGTTAATGAAGTCCATCGACACACTCCCATTTCCCCTCAGGGATAGGAAGAGGTTGTAGCAAACCTGCAAGGTGTGACTGCTCACCCTTATTCCTCTGGCACCATGTAGTCGAAACACCTCCCTGAAAAACAATTCGGCCACCTGTGAGGCCGAGTACTGGGCTGAGATGGCAAAGAAATGTGCAAACTTCGTCAACCGATCAACCACCACGTAACTACAGTCTTTGCCCTGTACTGTGGGCAACCCGGTAATGAAGTACATCGACACACTCTCCCATTTCCCCTCAGGTATAAGAAGAGGTTGTAGAAACCTTGCAGGGTGTGACTACTCGCCCTTGTTCCTCTGGCATGTGTCACACTCCCTGACATGCCTCAGAACACCATCCTTGAGGCCCCTCCAATCAAAACACTCCCTGATGGCCCTATATGTCTTTGTGAAACCCTAGTGCCCTGATAGTGGTGAGTCATAGGCAGCTTGTAAAATCTTCTCCCTCAATTGGGAGTTAGGCACCAAGTAAATCTGGTCTCTGAAGTAAATCACCTTGTTCATCACCCTGTATCAATCATCTGTCACCGCCCCATCAAGGACCGCAAATGCCAATCGGTCCTGGGAGTACTCCACCAGTAATTGCGCCCTCCAATCCAGAGCAATGCTCATCAGCAAAAGGGTAGTCGGTCTCCTGGACAACGCATCTACCACCACGTTGTGCTTCCCTTTGACATACTCAATGTCAAAGTTGTACGCTTGGAGCTTGCTCACCCACTTCTGTTGCCTCTCCTGCAACTGCTTCTGCTCCAAGAGAAACGTGAGGTTATTGTGGTCTGTCTTGACCCTGAACTGATTCCCCACCAAGTATTGTCTGAACTTGGCTAGCGCATGCATGATGGCTAGCATCTCCTTGTCATAAATAGAGTACAGCCTCTCATGGGGCAATAGTTTCCGACTCTCGAAAGCTATAGGGTGCCCTCTGTGCATCAAAACTGCGCCTATGCCCTCTTCGGATGCATCACACTCCAACACAAAGGGATGGGTGAAATCTGGAAGTGCCAATATAGGACAATTGCTCATGACCTGTTTGAGGTGATCAATAGCCTCTTGCGCTGTAGCTGTCTACTCAAAGGCCCCTTTCTTTGTCAGATCGGTGAGGGGAGATGCCAACTGAGAGAAGCCCTTTACGAACTTCCTGTAGTAAGTGCAAATGCCCACAAATCCCCTCAATTTTGTCACATTCCGGGGCTCTAGCCAATCCTAGATGGCCCTGATCTTCTCCTCATGTACCCTCACACCATCCTCGCCAATGATGTGCCCTAGGTAGAGCATCTTTGTCAAGTTGAACTCGCACTTAGATAGTTTTGCATAGAATTGTTTCTCCTCCAAAATGTTCAACACTGTCTCTAAGTGCTGCAAGTGCTCCTACCATGTCTGGCTATAGATCAAGATGTCATCAAAGAACAACAACACAAACTTCCACAATTGTCCATGAAACACGTGTGAAAAATCCTAAACCGGAATCCCTACTGCAGCAACTGATAATATTTCTCCTACTTGTTAATTTACATGAACAAGTTATTTGCAGTTTCCTACGGCAAACATCGAAATACATATATTGCAGCCTACACCTTTTAAAATAATATGTTGAAACTGAACAATATAAAAGATACAACACAAATGAGGCAGTTATTTTTGGACAAATGTCCCCGGAAAAACCCAATGCAGGAAAACCGGTGTAGCAGCTCTAAGGGTTTTATTATTAAGCAGAAGTTATTTCTGAATACAACCTCTAGATGCCCTGTTGGCAATTCAATACAGATAATATCACTTGGCAGAAGAAATTAGTGAGATTACCTCACTCTACACTGCAAGTCTCGGCTGATCCAACAGTTGAACCAACGAATCCCCAACTACTTCTGTGTTGCCCCTACGCAGTCACTGCGTGGGCCTGCCTCACAGCTTCTAAGGCCCTGTGTCACCCCTTTGCTGGATTGATTTTCTATCAAGAGCTGACTCCAACCCTCCTAGCTCAGAACATCAAACCCCCAACAAATCTCGAACTTCTGCGTGAAGGCCCTGTGTTGTTCTGCTTGAGCCTTTCTTGGCTTTGTGTCACCCTCTCTGGGCACTGTGCTACCTCCTTTGCGTGTTTCTCTACCTCTCTGCTGAGTATTCTTGGCTCTGGAGAAGATCCTCCAACCAAAACTCTCTTTGCCCCTTTCTGTGTGATCACTACGAAATCACTGCGCTGCTCTCTAGCTCAGCAATTCGATCTCACTAATCAACTCTCTGTGTGTCTTCCAAATGACCCTCAAGCCTCCTTAAATAATCTTCTCGTTGACATTCAATGGCCCAGATTAGAAGCTAATTAATGGCTAAGATCATTTCTGCTTGATCCTCGTCTTCTTCTATAAGTTACACCCACAGTTAGATTAATACCCATTAATTATTTTAATTTCCTAAGTTTAGACTTAGAGACCCATTAAAAATAATTAATTATTTTAATAAAACTGTCTTTGAGTGGAATTTCCCAAAACGCTTTCTGGGTTCTTTGGAATACATGTGCCCAAGCCTCCTTGCAAAATTTGAGACTTAGAGCACATCGGATGCTACTAGAAATCAACAACACGTGGTTCATGCAGGACTAGAAAGTGGTTGGCGCGTTGGTTAGACCAAAAGGCATAACCAGGAACTCGAAGTGCCCATAGTAGCACCTGAATGCAATCTTAGGGATATCCTGGTCCCTCATCCTGATCTAGTGGTAGCCTAAGCATAGATTAATCTTGGTGAAGAATTTCACTCCCCTCAGCTCATCCATCAGCTCATCTATGCATTGGATAGGGTAGCGGTTCTTCATGATCTTCTTGTTAAGGGCCCTGTAGTCAATGCACATCCATAGGGACACATCGTTCTTCTTCACCAGAACAATTAATGAAGCAAAAGGGCTAGAGCTAGGCCTGATGTGCCCAAGTGCCAACAACTCATGAATAGCCCTCTCTATCTCATCCCGATATGCCTTGGGATGTCGGTAAGGGGTAGTAATCACGACATGTACCCCCGACTCCAACTCAATGGTATGCTCAAACCCCCGGTCAGGTGGTTGACCCGATGATATGTCTCCAAATGCTATTGGGTACCTGTCCAAAATGGCCTGTATATCCGGGTGCGGTGCCTTTGGGCTGACCCCCAACCTCTGAAATCCTCAACTCTACAGCCCACTCAATGTCCCCGTGTCTCAAATCCACCTCCATCCTGTGGGCTGAAACAGACTGTGCAGGGTAAGAGTACATACCCCGTAGCAAAACTGGTTTGCCATCTGGCCCTATGAACTCCATCTCCAACTTCCTCCAATCAGTAGTGACTCTGTCAAGAGATTAGAGCCACTGGACACCCATCACCACATTGGTGTCTGGCACATCCACCATGAAGAAGTTATTTTTCACTGAGTAGTTAAAAATGATCACTGTCAAAGTTGGAACATAGTGTGTACACTGCATGGTTCTATCACCTGGCACCAGAATCGAAAAACCCTCAAACTCCTCAGTCGTGATACCCCTCCTCTGGACCATCTGTGCATCAATGAAATTGTGGGTAGCCCCACTATCTACTAAAACCGACACACGTTTCCCCTGATCCTCATAGTCAAAAACTTGGGTACCCCATGTAGAGATGCGAGGACCTCTCCTGAAGGAGTGAAAGGAGCTCCCCTTGGTGGGGCTGGTGGTGATGCCCCCTCTCTGCCTGCCCTGCACTGTCATCTCCACCCATCTCCAAATACGCATCATCCTCCCATCACTGTTAGAGAAGACCACAATGTAGTGGGCCTTGCCTGTTGCGCATCTATGGCCTGGAGCCCATGGTTCCTAACAAGTAAAACACAACGTCCTCCTTCGGAGGTCTCTCCGGGTCTCATCATCCAACTGTCCATGCCCCTAGTTGCCTCTCAGCGGTGGAGCTCTAGTGTCTCTCCCCCTCTGCGAGAAGCCCTGTCTAGGTGGTAGTGATGCTCTAAACCTTGGTAGGGAATCCTGCAAATCTCTAGCCCTCCCCTCTACATCATGCAAGGTAGTAGGTCTGTTGAACTTCACCAGTCCCTTCAGTGGCTCTGCTAGCCCCTCTATAAACATGAAGACCCTCTTGGATTCCGATAGATCTAGCACCATCATTGACAGCCTCAGAAACTTCGAAATGTAAGCCTCAACACTCCCGTCTGCTTGAGCCTTGTAAGCTCCCCAAAGTGCTCCTCTAGATCCTTCCTCTCAAAACACTCCAACACTCTCCTGGTGAAATCCTTGTAGGTTGTCACCCCGACATGTCCTATTGTGGTTAGTCATGGAACCACCAATCATGGGCTTCTCCCTTTAAATGTAGCATGGAAATTTTTATTGCCTCCCCCTCCGTCATCTGGTTTAGCTGGAAGTAGACATCCAACTTCTCTACCCATGCTCTTGTTGAGTTCTTAGAAGAGCCATCAAAAGTTGGGAGAAACAGTCTCCCCACAATACGCTGCAAATTTGTCCCCTGCGTGTAGTTTCCCCCACCCTGTCCCTTGGGCCTATTATTGCCCTCCAACTGGAAAAAATCCCTGAAAGTGATAGCTTCCCTGAAATCGGGTCCATAGGACTGATACTCCAAGAAATAGTCCCCCATAGGCAACTCCTCCTACCCTTGCTGCCCACCAGCTCCAGATGTCAAGAATGTTGGAACAGTGGATCTAGGTGGTGTGTTAGGAATAAGAGGCATGTTGGGGTTAAGGGATGCGTGGTGTTGTGAAGTATTGGAGCCTTCACCCAACTAAAATTCCCCTTGAATTCCCTTACCCTTGTTGTTGCCACAATTCTGTTGCCTTAGTTCCTCAATGATCTTGGACAAGTCCTGTACTGCCTTCAGCAAATGATGAGCGAATTCCTCCCCCTTATCTCTTCTATCTCCCTCATTCTTTGCCATGTTTGTTTCCACAACCTCTGGTTTAGTTATCATGGGATCTGGAGTAATCTGCAACTACCTTTCTCGACTCTTGTACCTCTGTCTCCGTTAAGTCACGTTTTGTCTATCCTCTAGTGTCATAGACTGCATTGCTCCCACGAGTTGAGCCAAGTCCATGAGCTTTGATATCACTATAATATTCCTAGTGCATTTTTACAATAAATAACAAAGCATACATATACCAAAAGCCACAAAAATTAAACACATGAATCAGACCATGAATATGAATCAACCATTTTATTAGAATATGAAGAGGGTACAATGAGGTGCTCGAAAGAGTGCACCTGGGCTTGCTCAAGGCAAGCTAGCTAAACCCAAATGAACAATATGAAGTTCCCCTCATGAATATTATTGCTATCTCCTGGCTCTACGCTGAAGTACCTAGAAATATGCTACTGGATGTGAAGAACTATTGTTAGGGCCTCCTACGATGCTCAGAAAATTTCGATAAATTAACCTCTGCCTCTCCACCAAATACCCAGAATAACCCACGAAGGAATCGGGCTATAATTGACCTTGGAATTTCGACCCTTTTTTCCCTCTATGGTTCTACTACTGCGAAATTCGACCCAATTGTCAATCCGGCTGTAAATGGCCCAAAAAATAGCTACAATCTCCAAGCAAAAAATCTCTCGGGATCCTCCTCAAATCTCAAGCCCAAACTCCCTTCACTCCTCAACTCCCAAGTGTGCCTCCTCCAAGCACTGCGCAGTCCCAACACTACTACTAGTGACTCTTCCCCACAAACCGCACTCCCACTACTGGAATAATCTAAAAAGGATGGAACTCCATCCTTGGGCTGGCACTCGAAGTCCACCGAAGCAAGGGTTGAGATTTCCGCTCGGAAACACTCGTGTGCTAAACAACGCTTGCAGACTTGGCTTCAACTCAAGCATGCTATGTCAAAGACAAGATTTCTAAAAATATGAATGAATGACCAAATGAGTTATTTCCCTTCCTTTTTGTCAAAATGCCTCCAACGTGCTCATGTGGTCCCATCTTGATTTCCTCCCACCGAATTTCCCTCCAAGGCATGCATATTCTCCATGTGGGCCGTAATTCTCCATGTCTGGCCCCTACGCTCCACTAGGAGCTCGATATTCTCTTCCACCTCTAATGTTTGGGACTTGCTTTTAATAAAAAATCAATGTGGGGCCTCTAAACCCACATTTCCTAAGTGCAAACATGAATTAAGACAATTTATCAAAATTGATATTTCACTTAGCATTAATGCTAAGTGGGAATATCACACTTTGTGGGAAAAAGGCATGGGATGGAACTAAGCAAATAGGAATCAAAACCTATGGAAGTGTGTCATCACAACAAAGAGCCAAATACATAAGGGAAGAGGAGGAAGCCCAATACAAATCTAAAAGATCAAAGGGTGACTTTGAACATGACACCACTAGCCCACAATCACATAGCGTAAGAACTCCATCAGCATCCACCCATGGTAGTGGATACAAAAGCACAAGCATGTTAGTTTTTGTAGCATCGAATAGGTGTTCTAGTCTCGATTTGTGACAGAGGCCGACAAAACGAGATCTCCAAAACACAGAAAAAGTTTCGCGAGATAAGTTTGCAAGACGCCTCAATTAAATTAATTAGACATCAATTAAATTTTTCCCATGTCTAACTTAGGAAATTGGTTAATTAATAGTAGTTAATTAAGGAAAGGTGAGAAAGCTCTAGAAACTCACATGGATTGAGTTTGAGATTATCTTAGCTATTGATGGAGATCTAATCATGGTCGTTGGTTCACCAACGAGAGATTATAAGAGCAACTCGATGGGGATGGAGATAGACACATCAGGAGAGCGAGTTCCTTGGTAGATCGAGCTATCCAGCTACAGAAGTCGAGCAGGGAAGAAGAGTTCAAGCCAGAAGGAAGCAAAAGGTTGAGTAGTAGCAACAATGAGATTGTGAAGGAGCTTTCCAGTTTCAGAGAGACAATAGCAGAGAGGCAGAGTTATTCCACCCAAAGGTTGCGCAAAAGCCTCAAGAAGGCAGTTTGATTCAGCTAAGGAGCAGGGTGATTCAAGTGCTAGAGGCCGGGAAAATTTCCCGAAGGCCTAGCGAGTCACTTCCAAAGGCAGAGTTAGTCAGGTCATCAGATTCCGAGTAGTTGTGAGAGGAGTGCGAGTAGGGCCTGCACAAGGACTGTGCAGAGGCTCATGTTGGGCCAGTAGAGCCAGTTTCTGGAGCCGGATCAAGTGTGGAGTGAGACAAATTATCTCACTGATATTTTGTTGATGATTGTCATTTTGAGCATCCAGATATTATACTAAGATTTGCTACTACATATAATAAAATAAACCCTCATTTGTTCCAACAGTTTTCCCACTTGGGTTTTTCGGGGACTTTTGTCCAAAAATACTGGTATCATTTTTATTTTGTGTGTGCGCATCTATTTTCTCAGTTTATTTTCCACAACGTTATTTTACTGTGAAGAAATTGTAGTGTGATTTATTCCTTATTTGTTGTAAAAACTAAACTGCATAATTAATCAATTAGAAGAATAAATTCCAATTGTTCCATTTCAAGGAATTTTCACATGGTATCAAAGCAAGTTTGAAGACAGATCAGAAGCTCAAAAGATGGAGGAGAAAATTTTGCAGTTTCAAAGGGATTTCTGCGCAGAATTTTCCAGATCTGCACGAAGGCTAGCTAGTAGTGCAAATTGCAAAATCAGGGGTTCGAATTTCCAGTTGCATCCAGCAAAAAAGATCGATCATCCTTAGATGTAGAGATTTCCAGGTGTGGACTTGTCGGATAGAGGGTTCCGGTGAGCAGATCAGTCAGTTCGTTGAGCAGATCTGGGCAGAGTGATTTTGCAGTAGCAGGTTAGCGCCAGGTGGAAAAGAAAAGCACGCAAAATTGTATTGAGGATGTCTTCAATAGATTTCTCGGATTTTTCCAGTATGGCCACAAACATATTTGACATTCAAGAGGCTACAAATTTGTCTTCCAAATTGGAGGATGAATTTGCTCGCATAGCTTGCCTATCTAGCTCGCCATAGACAGATTTGACATTCAAAAGGCTACAAATTTGTCTTCCAGATTGGAGGAAGAATTTGCTCAGATAGGTTGCCTATCCAGCTCAACTTCACAGGGAGTCTGGTATATAGATAGTGGAGCATCAACCCATATGACAAGAGTTAGAGAATACTTCTCCAGCTACAATGAGGATGGGATAGACTTCTAGATAACAATGGGAAACATGATTAAATGTACTCCAGTCGGGAGAGGTACCATTGACATTCAAAGGAGGTCAGGAACAAGCACTAGTGTTACAGATGTATTACATGTGTCAGGACTTGGTATGAACCTAATTTCAGTATCCCAGTTACAGGATAAGGGATATGATGTCCACTTTGTAGGGAAGAAAGTATTCAAATGCTAGAACTGGAAAAAGGTGAAACAGATTAGGATACGAAGCAACAGATTGTATAAGTTGCAGGTCGACTCTCCAATGGAATTAGTCAGTAGTAACAGTGATGGCAGTAACAGTGGGAGAGACCTGAATGAGTTATGGCATAGGAGGATGGGACATTTACACCATGGAGCACTTAGGATGCTCAGGGAGACAGTAACAGGTGTTCCAGAATTAAGCACGGAACACGATGATGTGTGCAAAGGGTGCGTGCTTGGGAAATATGCTAAGGCAACATTTCCAAGAAGTGACAATAGATCAGGTGGAGTGCTTCAGCTTATACACTCAGATATTTGTGGCCCTATGTCCACTAGATCTCTCAGGGGATACGAGTATTTTGTCACCTTCATCGATGACTATTCCAGGAAAACCTGGATCTACTTCTTGAGGACCAAAGATGAGGTCTTCAATTGCTTCGGGGAGTTTAAAGCTCTAGTAGAGAATGCAACAGGGAAGAAGATCAAGGTGCTTTTCTCGGATAATGGAGGAGAGTACACAGATAGGGACTTCACAAGTTTTTGTGCGAACGAAGGCATCAAGAGGGAATGGACAGTTCCTTACAATCCATAGTATAATGGAGTAGCGGAGCAAAAGAACAAATCTATAGTCGGGGTTGCAAAGGCAATGTTAAATGACCAGGATTTTCCCAAGTTTCTATGTGAAGCATGTAACACAGTTGTGTATATACAGAATAGGGTTCTTCATAGGGCATTGGGGAAGATAACAGAGAAAGATAACACTTGAAGAAGTCTTCTCAGGGAAGAAGCCAAAAATTAGTCACTTCAAGATCTTTGGCAGCATAGCTTATTGCCATGTGCCAGACAAGAAGCACACTAAGTTGGATTCGACTACAGAAAAGGGGTCCTGTGTGGGGTATAGCCAGACCTCGAAGGCATTCAAGATCTACATTCCTAGCAGCAAGAAGATTATCATGAGAAGGGACGTAAAATTCATGGAGGACAGAGCCTTCAAGAATACTTGCGAGATGCCAATAGGTGATCAGAGTGGGCTAGTAGAAGCTCCATTAGTCCAACCGTAGGGACAGTTGCAAGGACAGTCATAGGGATATAGTACAGTTACTATTATGAGCATGACCTTAGGTGCAGGAGATCATGTTAGTTCGCAGCAAAGGCAGGATGAAAAGCTAGTCAAGCCACACACCACTAGCGGTCGAACCAGCAGGGAAGTTCATCAAACATTGAGGGATGCAAAGGAGTTCATAAGAGCTCCTAAGACGAATAGGAGAGAATGCAGACAACCAGATAGGTACTAGGTGTTGGTGGCACAAGTTGTTGAACCTTCCAGCTATCTAGAAGTCGCACACCATCAGGTGTGGATAGATGCCATGGTAGAGGAGTATAGCTCTACATGACAAATGATGTTTGGGAGGAAGTGTTGAGGCCTGTGGATAGGTCAGTTGTGGGCTCTCGGTGGATCTATAAGATCAAGTACGTTGTAGATGGAAACATGGAGAAGTACAAGGCTAGGTTTTTGGCAAGGGGGTATGCACAGAAGGAAGGCATAGATTATGAGGAGACCTTTGCCCCAGTCGCCAGATATACTTCTATCTGCTTCGTTGTATCTCTAGCAGCACAAAAGGGATGGTAGATTCACTAGACGAACATTAATACAACTTTCTTGAATGGGGCGATAGAAGAGGAGGTATATATAGAACAACAGCATGAGGGCTTCGAGACACGTGAGAGGGTCACGCATGTGTGCAGACTGACGAAAGCTCTATACAGGCTCAAGCAAGCTCCCAGGGCATGGTATGGTCGAATCGGTAGCCACTTGCAGCAGATGGGATTTGTCAAGAGTGATGTACATCCCATCCTATACTATTTGATGACAGAGGATGAGCTACTCATCCTAGAGTTGTATGTTGATGACCTCTTCTTGATTGGGTCATCAAGGCTCATAGAGCACTGTAGGAGGAACTCAGCAGTTGAGTTTGACATGAAGGATTTGGGACTGATGCATTATTTCCTCGGCTTGGAAGTATGGAAGAAGGATGGGGAGATTTTCTTGGTCAAGGCAGATATGCTACAGAGATTCTGAAGAGGTTCAAGATGTAGGACTGTAGACCTATGTCTACACCTATGATTATGAACAGGGGGAAATATATGCATCAAAGGACGAGCACATTGACCCCACCTTGCATAGAGTGCTTATCGGTTCCCTCATGTATCTGGTCAATACTAGGCCATATATTTGCTTCGCGATCAACACTCGTAGTCAGTTCATGGTGGGACCGAAGAGAGTGCATTAGAAAACAGCGAAGCACATTCTGAGGTATTAGCGTGGCACCATCGAGTATGGGTTGAGGTATACTTGAGGTAATGGTATCAGGTTATGTGGTTTCACATATGCATATTGGGAAAGCAGTTCAGTGGATTGGAAGAGCACATCAGGGTGTTGCTTCAGTGTTGTATCAGGGGTGGTTTCTTGGTGCAGCAGGAAGCAAAAATTCGTGGCACTGAGCTCTGCAAAGGAAAAAAAACATGACAGCTGGCATGACCACATGCGAAGATATATGGCTTCGGAAGCTACTAGTGAGCATGTTCAGTCAAAAGTTGGAGGCAACCAATATCTACTATGATAATAATAGTTGCATTAAGCTCTCTGAAAATCCAGTGTTTCATGATAGGTCGAAACACATTGACATATGATATCACTTCATTAGAGATTGTGTGCAGCATGGAGCAATCCAGCTACATCATGTTCCCACAAAGAAGCAGGTTGTCGATATACTCACAAAATCTCTAGGGAGAGCTAAGTTCGTCTATTTTAGAGAACATATGGGTATAATGGAGAACCCTTTTCAGTAGCAGTTGGATTGTATTATTTAGTAGGCGCAGTCAAATTCCAAGGGACAGTTGCAGAGATAGTAACAACCAGTTACTGAGGGGCACAAGGACAGTGAGGCGTGTTAGTGTCGGTCATGATGCCCTCCATCAGTGATCAAAAAACTCTTTGCATATGCATAAGTAGGTGTCTCATTGATGTCAGTTTTGCATTCCATTAGGCATGCCATAAAACTAATGGAGGAGCTGGTCCTTGTTCCCTTCTTGGCTTTGCTGGATCAGGTCATATCAGTTAATGAACTTGTGTCACGCTTGTTTTGTTTTGTCTTGAAGTCCAAAGTCTTAGGTCTAGGGTTTCGGTCAAATGTCATTGCAAGATCATGAGTTAGAGGTCCATGGGTCCCCAGCAAGCCGGAAGGAGGTATGTAAATATGTTTCATGGATATTTTCATCAGGTACAGCTCATTTATACCTTGGATTTAAAAACCATGTTTTTAAAGCCCAAGGTCATGTCAATTTTGCAAAAAATAAGGAAATTTTCAAAATTCTTCAAAATACCGGCAATAACCCTGGTCTCCTCACTAGAGTCCATCAGATGGTCAACCTGCAAAAAGAACGGAGTTAAAGCACCCAAAAAAGTCAAATGCAGGACAAAGCAAACTCAAAACAGTGTTAAAGAGAATGTCAAAACAAAACATTAGAAAGTGGGTTTGGTAAGTAAATTTTTTCAAATTGGGCTTATAAAGAGTCAAATTCCCTCTAAAACACCCTCATTGTGCATCTAAGAGCTTGCAAAGAAGAGTGAGAGGGCGAAGAAGGCGAAAGGAGGCGAATTGCAGAGAATTTGGGTCATTTTCAGGTGCGCGACCACTCAGGAGCTGTGCGCGACCAGTTGGGCAGTGCGCGACCAGTCAGCAGCTCCTCCGCAGTGTTAATTCCTAACGGGCGCGACCAGTCAGGCTGTGCGCGACCAGTCAAAGCCCGTGCACGACCAGTCAAACTGTCTTCCACAAAACCACTTCAAATTTGCTCAATCGCCCTCTTGCTTGCTAAATTGATCGAGGTAGGGTCTTCTAACATGCTGGATGCTTGAAATCAAGGATGTTGGGCTTGTGCTTATATATATTTGCTACCAAGAATGTAAAGAGGAATGGATTTTAGTTATTGCTTGTTCATGTAGGCATTATGCTAGGGTTGGTGTTCTTTTTCAAGGTTTTAAACTCCCATTTATTCCCTCCATTGTTTCCCATTAAATTCACAATTGTTATGATATGTCTCTATCTTATGTCATTTGCAAAGAATGTTAAATTTCCCATCCCCAATACCTAAACCCTATCCCTCCCTCACATACATTCCCTAAACCCTAATGCCCTCCATCTAATCTACCCAAAACCCTAACGTCCTTCACACAGCAAGGATAACAAATAAACACAGCAAGAATAAAATGATGTGCAAAAAGAAAAAGGCAATATGATGGCAAAATGACAAAAACTAAAAGAAAGGCAAAATGACTGTGCATAGTCATTACAAAACAGAGAACATATTTGCTGTGTATATTCAAAGCAAAAACAAAGACAATGCAGCTGTGTATATTTATCAAAAAGACATATTGCTTTGAGTATTCATTACAAAAATAATGTTGCTGTGTCTCCCAAAACCAAACCCTGTTTTTCCTTTTCCCTTCTATCCCCTAAATATCCTTGTTTCAATACAACTCTTTTCCCTTTTGAAGTTGTCAATGAAATCCCTTTTCCCCTTTTGACAAAAATGTAAATAAATCCCTCCTTCCCCTATGACAAATGTAAAAGAATCCGTTGTTTCCCTTAGCATCAAATGTACATGAATCCCTTGAAAAACATAGTATGCCTTATAATGTACAGTCAAAAGACAAAAATCAAAGAGCAAGTTGTTGATGCTAGTGATCTATGCTGCCCCATACCCCTGTTATACATGCTGTCCCTTACCCCCTGTTGAGCATGTATATCATTTCCCTTGGTTATTATCATCCATGTTTCCCTAATAAAAACATTTCTTTGCAAATGATTTCCCGGTGATTAAGATGAGATTGTATGTTTGACACTTTGTGAATTGTCCCTTAGAAATTCACTATTTTTATATGTTTCCCTTTCCTTATGAAAAATCCCCTTCCCTAACATTTCCTTCATGATTTTGTTCCCCTTGAAAACAACATACAACTCAGCATTTTTGCAGGCAAGGGCAGCAGTTAACTTTGTCTATTTTCTCCACTTTGCTCAAAAGCACCATGTCAACCACTGAAACCTATGAGCAAGCTGATGACCGATCTTCTTCCACAGAGGTTGAGGTACAGCAGAGGCCTCGTAGGGGTGGCAAAGGTGGTCATCATAAGAGAGAAGAGCCCACATCTTTAGCAGAATTACAGGCCTGCCCTTTGGCAGTGAATTGTTTCCGTTATATGTCATGTTTTCAGTTCTGTGAGAGGCTTGCCCAGATTCAGCACCACAGGGAGTTGGCCCGCTTATTTGTTTTGCACCTTCATGATGGGCAGGTCACTCTTGCAGGGGTGAATTTTGTACTATCTCCGGAGGTGATTTCAGAGGCTACCGGGATACCAAATGTGGGTGAGGTGTGGCCCAAGCGCAAAATGCTGGATTATGTTTATTTTGAGCCATATGTCAGGCCAGCATTCATGAGCCACTTGTCAGGGTTCTTTCCTTTCAGATTCCTCCGGGGGGAGTATGCTCCGATCATGCGGCTTATCATGCATTACTTCACATGTGAGGGGAGATTTTCACAGGTCTTCTCTTATCACATTCGCCTGTTGATGCACTTTACCCGAGTGAGGATGATGAACATCCCGGTTTTCTTCTTCCAGGACATTCAGAGGATGGTGTCCGTGTCCCAGAGGCGGTCCCCAGCTCAGTAGTATAGGAGTTTGTGCCATCATGGTCTCATCCAGCTCATTGTTTCCCATCAGTTGAGTCAGCAGGGCATTCCATGGGCAGACTTCATTTCTCATGAGTTCTTTACAGTGCCACCACAGCCACACCCAGAGCCAGAGGTCATTTATGAGGAGGGAGGTCCATCTCACCAGCCCGAGATCATTGTTCCGAGACAGGTTGCTTCCTCACCTCAGGTCACCTACCAGAGAGGTCACAGGACCTTGTTTGCAGCAGCTCGACGAGTACTTTCTCCACAGCAGGTGGAAGGGGTCTCGCCATCATCATCTACAGGTCAGCGAGTGTTATCTCCACACCAGGTGGAAGGGGCCTCGCGTTCTCCATCAGCAGTACGGGAGGGCAAACAGCCCATGACAGAGGAGGAGAGAGCCGGTGACACACAGGTTAACATCATTAATCTTGATGCTCGCTCCCCCACTTCAGATTTGCATGAGATCATCCGACAAAGAGAGGCGGAAAACCGCTTGTTACAGCAGAAGCTCGACATGGCCCAATGGACAATAAACTATCTTGAGCAGCGCAACAAGCAACTTGAGGATGAGAAAGAGTTGGATGAGCTGTGGAGGATTCGAAGTGACCGAGTCATCAACCGTAGGAGGCCCGGTGACTTGCTGCCCAAGGAGAGGGAATCCATGCTTATCCGTGTGAATGCACACTTGCAGAGGCTGTTAGAGAAGGCAAACGAGGACAAGAGGTTGCTACGGAACATGAAGAATCACTATTGGGCGAGGATGCATGTTTGCAAGGCGGAAATGAAGATGTTCCAAAGGAGGTTGTCCGAGGCTCGTAAGAGGAAGAAGAAGACCAACCCGCTCCGTATCTTGGCTGAGGCCTCTCTCACTCACCATGATACTCATTAGCATCCTCCTAGCAGCAAACCCAAGAAATTTTGAGAGTTTTGAAACATTTTTGGCATTTTTGGGAATTTTACAGGTTTTGGCCATTTGACTGGTCTCACCCCGCGCGCGACCATACATGGGGGCAACTCAGAACAAGGAAAACTTTGCATTTTTGGAATTTTCATGCAAAAATACACTTGCCTATGGATGGGTTTCAGATTTTATGGAGATTTGGGTTTCCAAAAGCTCAAAACACATGCAAATTTTGACTTTCTGCCCCTATTTTGAGTTGCAGAAAGCTGTCTTGGGAGAAATGACTTTTGAGGGGTCAAATCAACTCCAAATTCAGAAATTCTAGTGGGGTTGGAAAGTAGACTCGCAGACCTTTCCAACGAGCTATCTTGCACCTGATTTGGACACCAGGAAGGCCCTCAAACAGAGCTGTGAATGTGCACGACCAGTCAGAGTGATGTGCGCGACCAGTCAGGGAAATTTGCCTGTTTTGACCAGTTCGGCCAGCAAAACACTGTTTTCATCTTGGTTGACTTTTGAGGCATGTAAATGATGGATTTTTGTGTAATTTTCATGGCACTTAGATACTTTTACTCTCCTTCATCACTTCTAGAAGATTCTTTGATGTAAATGGTAAATATTTAATGCATGGATATGTTCCCTAAGTTTTAGAGGCAAGTTGTTTTGACTACCTATTATCTAGTGCTCAGTTTAGAATTAGTTGAAACAGCTCCTAGGGAGCTGAGCTCGACCCCTAGAGGTGGGGAAAGGAGTTAGATCATTTATATTATGCCTTCTCTTGCTCATTTTCATGGTTGGACTCTTGAGGGAGAAGCTCCTATTGTATATTTTACTTGTATCTCTGCAATTTGAGGAAAAGGAAGACCAGGGTTTTGCAGACATCATTGGGATTCTTGTGGACTCTTGTGTTGATGGTGTGTTCTCTTATTATAATTGTAAGTGTGTTTATGTGTTCCATCTCTTTCTTTACTGCAGCTTATTAAACAAATGAAGTGATAAAGTTTGAATTCATGCTTGCCATGCTCAGCTTTCAAATTTGTTTAATGTTTATGTTTTCCACTGTCTAGAGAGGATTCAAAGTCATTGTTTGCCCTCTTTAGCTTCTCTTTTTTCTTCCTTGATCATCCATCTCAGCTAAAGGCATCAGCACAAACTCCTACCTTGCCCCAAAGACCCACCTGCAGAAACTGTGTCAAATCCCCGCACCCTAAAATTGCAGATCCTCAATTTGCCACCAAAAAAAACCCCAAAAACCCCCAAATCAACCTTTTAATCAGTTTACTAGCCTAATATCAGTGTCACTGTATTGGTCATCTCTGTCCATTGAATATTTTACTGAGATTGACCGGAGAGAGCCTTCTCATACCCCGTAGGGCTAGCTACGAGGTGAAATGGTTTGATGTTGCCTTGAAGGTTTACCTTCCTCAGCCTAGGGTGAAATCTCAAGCGCTAACATAGTGGCGACCATACTGGGGAGAACAAACTTGTTTGTGGGTTGATGTGTTTGTTTCATAAGTCTTAGACGGAGCCTGAAGGTACGCCAGGTAACCTTCGAAAACGCTTTTGTTTTACATCAGCGTAAGTAGATAAACGCTCCTTCGGTCGACCTCCGTGAGCTAGTGAAGGTAACATGGCAATCTGCGCTTTTAACCCAGTGTGTTTATAAACTCTGAACTTTCGGGTGATTGAGTTGAGAGTTTTATAGGCTGATTGGTTTTTCGTTCCTTGATTTCCAAACTGGCTTCTAATTCTAGCCGCATACTGAAATCTCATTCATGCCCAGCTATTTTTGAGTATCTTGAAGATCTTGATTTCGACGAAAGTTTTGAGTTGTCGTTGTTCAAAGCTAAATCTGAAAGTGCACTTGCTACTCTAGTTCCTAATCCTGATTTTGCAGCTATTATTGAATTCGAGAGGCATAGTAAATTAGTTTAAAATTTCATTTTGAGGAATCTCCAGACACATGTACAAGCCACAACTCTTGCTGATTTCCTTGAAAATATCTCTGGTCATATTGGATCTTCTATCACGGCGCATGAACAGGCAAATCCCCCTTATATTGCTATCACTCCCATAGTTACTCATCCCCCATCTACAGTTGTTTCGCCTTCGGTTTCACACACTGCTTCTCCTCCTCTTACTCCTCATACTGCCACACCTACCCCGCCTGCTACTCCAAGATCTACCTTACCTAGAAAAATGGCAGCCCGGTTTGCCCCACTTGTATTGCCTGCTAATCTTCATGATATGCCTGCTAATTACCAAAGTAAAATTCCCATGTTTGATGGCACTCCACAAAGTATTACAGCACAGCAACATATCGATAAAATGTCCACTTTCTTTGATCTATATGAGTTAGATGAAGAAGATGTTACCATGCGGTTGTTCGTGCAAACATTTGCTGGAGAAGTAAGAAAATGGTTCAGAGGGTTGGCAGCTAACAGCATCACCACCTTGGAAGCACTCGAGAATCAATTCTTGGACCGATGGGAAATAAGAAAAGACCCGCTGCAAATCAATGTCGAGTACAACAACCTCAAGCGAAATCCGGGTGAGTCGGTTCAAGACTATATAATCAGATTTAATTCAGTGTATAACGCTATACCCGATGATTTGAAACCATCAAGAAAGTCCGCATTGCTTAAGTTCCCGGATGGTTTCGATCCGGAGATGGCCTACTCACTGCGGGACCGAGATCCTCCTACCTTGGAGGAAATGCAGAAAATTGCAGTCAGTGTGGAGGCTAATTTGAATGACAAAAGGGCAAGAATGAAAGCGGAGAAGAAGGTCACAATCAAAGAAGAGGCAGCATCCACTTCTCAGGTTCTTCGTACAGTTGAGGAGATGAAAAAGGCACTCCAAAATCTTAGTCTTGGCAAACCGGAACCACAAGTTCGAAACCCAAATTTCAGAGGTCAACAACAACAGCCCCAATATAGAATCAAACAGCGGGAAACACGAGCACAAGAGGCGGCCGTGCAGCAGCCAATCCAACCTCCATTTCAGCAAAATTATGTCACTCAAGAATCAGAGGATGAGGGTGAAGGTGTGGGTGAAGAAAATCACTTCTTCACTCCCGATGATCTACCCACATACATTACGGAGGAAGAAGAGCTGATAGGTAATGCATATACACCTCAAGATGAGCATTATATTTTATCTAATGATGTTGTACTTCAAGATGAGTCTAAAGAGTATCAAAGAGGTTACTTACACGCTTTATCAGCTCAGCAAGGCCAGCAAAGGCAATTGAGAAACCGGACAATTCCCATAAATCCGATTCAAAAGAGGGCGGAAAACTTGGCAAAGAATGGTGCTGCTGTTCCACAGAGAAAAGGTAAAGAAGTCATGGATCCTTCATCAACTCAAACAGTTCCAGCAAACAAGATGGATCAGCCATCAAATGTACCCAAAGATAGAGCGGAAAAACGAGACAATCCGGCAAAGGAAGGTGAAAAGAGTCAAGCATTCAGCATTGAGAATGAAGTTGCAAAATTGAAATTGACCATTCCATTGACAAAAGTCATGAAGAACAGTACATATCGAGCACAAATTTCTAAAGTGTTCAACATTGACCCAATGTTAGATGCGGTGAACGTAGAGGATGACCAACCGGAATTGATCTTTGGGCGAGCTCTAAATGGTGAGTCCCCCGAGAGTGAGGTTCCTCCATTTTATATCAGCTTGAGAATTCATGATTATGTGCTTCATAATGCTATGTTCGATTCCGGAGCGTCACATAATTTAATGCCCAAGGCAATTATGGAGAAGTTGGGGCTTGATATTACTCGAAAGTACCATGATCTATATTCATTTGATTCCAGCCGGGTTAGATGCATTGGCTTGATTAAAGATTTGGTTGTTAGTCTGGATCAAATTCCAGCAAAGAACCTATTAATGGACGTGGTAGTGGTGGATATTCCTCCACGATTTGGCATGCTGCTTTCAAGGTCATGGGGATCCAAGCTCAAAGGTACTCTTCAGCTGGATTTTTCATATGCTACTATTCCGGTGTTTGGACAAATGAGGAAAGTGTATCGAGAGCAAAAGATGAAGTATATGATTACTAGCAAGGAAAAGCCAGTAAATCATCCTGTAAATTATGTAAAAACAGATTTAGAATCTTTTGTTTTGTTTGCGGAAAATTTAAATGATATAGATAGTCAGCTAGTTCAGGTAGAAGATATCCTAGGCATTGCAGAAAATTTCAGAGAAGTATTGAGAGCGGAAAGTGAAGAAAGGACTGCTGTCATAAGGTCAATCGCTGAAACAAATGGACAGCAAATCATGACTGCAACAACATCAGATTTTCAGCACCTAGAAGATGATGAAGAGGGTCTTTGGACTATGGATTTTGATGGTGCAGTGGGCAGCGATGGTGCTGGTATCGGTGTGTGGATTCGGAGTCCATTCTCAGCCCAAGATCGAGTTCCAAGCAAGGTACGAGTATGTTCTTATAAATTAGCATTTGATTGCTCGAATAATGAGGCAGAATATGAAGCTCTTATTGCTGGTTTGAAAATCCTTCTGAAGTTAAAGGCAAAGAAAATAGCAGTATATGGCGACTCCGAACTAGTTATCAAACAAGTCAAAGGTGAATTTCAGGCCAAACACCCACGTATGAGAGCTTATAGAAATGTTGTTTTAGATATCCTGAAAAGATTTTCTGAACATACTTTGACATGTGTGCCCCGGATTCAAAATGGTGTTGCGGATGCATTGGCAAAAGCAGCAAGTAATTTGAAAATACCAATGAATTCAAGCAACAAGTTCGAAATCTATGTGAAGCATCGTCCTACAATCCCGGATAATCAAAGGTGTTGGCAAGTCTTCCAAGATGACGAAGAGATCAAAGACTTCTTACATGGAGAAGGTAAATTTGAAGAAATCTCAATAGATCTGGAGCCTGAAGGAGTGAATCAAATGGATGTTTTGCAGCTGAAAGACAATTATATTCCTAAAGGGTTAATTCCTTTAGAGGAACTTTTTGATCAAGATGATGTGGCCCGCAAGCCAACTTTGATGCCAACAGACGAAGGTGTGGAAGATGTGAATCTTGGGACAGCCGAGAATCCAAAGATGGTGAAATTATCAAAAGCATTGCCGCTCAAGGTAAAGAATCAATACATTAGATTATTGTCATCATTTTCTGATGTGTTTGCGTGGGATTATTCAGATTTAAGGACCTATGATACAAGCATTATTCAACATACCATTCCCATAAAGCCAAATCAAAAGCCTTTTCGACAAAAGTTGCGGAGAATTAATCCTAAGTTGCTGCCTTTGATCGAGAAGGAAGTCAATAGGCTCTACAAGTCTGGAATTATAGTCCCTATTCGCTTTTCTGATTGGATCTCCAATCTAGTGCCTGTGAGAAAGAAGACTGGTGAAATACGCTTGTGCATAGACTTCAGAAATTTGAACAAAGTATCTCTCAAGGACAACTATCCGCTGCCCAAAATGGACCACATATTGCAGCGGGTAGTGGGCGCTTCAAGGATGTCATTGCTAGATGGATACTCCGGCTACAATCAGATTTTAGTGCACGAAGATGATCGTGACAAGATAGCCTTCACTACACCTTGGGGAACATTTCACTATGCCAAAATGCCATTTGGGTTAAAGAATGCCGGTGCTACATTTCAGCGGGCAATGGACATGGCCTTTGCCAATGAAAAGGATATATTCTTAGTTGTTTATCTTGATGATCTAACTGTGTTTTCCAAATCAGATGAAGAGCATTTGTTTCATTTGACTAAAGTGTTCCAAAAATGCAGAAAATATGGCATTTCCTTGAATCCGAAAAAGAGTCTTTTTGCCATGGGTGAAGGCAAGTTGCTGGGACATATCATTTCCAAAGATGGTATTCGAATTGATCCTGCACGGGTGGAAGCAATTCAGCAGCTAGAGCAGCCCCGAAACAAGAAGGAAATACAATCTTTTAATGGCAAATTAAATTTTCTGCGCCGCTTCATTCCTAACCTTGCAGAGCACCTTAGAGAGATAACCAATATGCTTCGGAAGGACAGCGAGATCAAATGGACCGAGGAGGCGGTCAAATCTTTCAATTTAATCAAGGTAATCTTGTCTTCAGCCCCAACCTTGATCAGCCCCGATTATACTCAGGATTTCATTTTGTTTTCTTTCGCTTCTGAGCATACATTGGCAGCCGTATTGATGCAAAAGAGAGAAGGAGTTGAGAGGCCAATTGCATTTTTCAGCCGAATCATACGAGACGGGGCACTGAATTATAATATCATTGAGAAGCAAGCGTTGGCACTGATTAAAGCTTTGAAAGATTTCCGGGTATACATACTCAACTCTCATGTATTGGCATATGTTCCTAGTGCAGCCGTAAAAGATGTTTTGGTACAAACGGAGCCGGAAGGTAGGAGGGGCAAGTGGATTGCCGCTCTTTTGGAATATGATGTTGAAATCAAGCCTACCAAGCTGATTAAAGGCCAAGGTCTCGCAAAATTGATGGCTGAAACAAACCTTCATGCCCTTGACATCAACTTGATTGCTGCCTTATCCGATGGTGATGAAGAAAATTCAGCGGTTCAGGTATCGGATATTTTTATTACTTCTCCTTGGTATGCTGATATAATTTATGTGCTGCAAAATGTATCCGCACCTCCTGAAATGTCAAGAAACAAAGCAAGAACATTGAAGCTAAAGGCTGCTAAGTTTTGTATTATGAAATCTGCACTTTATTGGAAAGATCCCGGTGGCATCTTGCTGAATTGTTTGGTTGAAGAGGAAGCAAAGGCAACAGTAGAAGATTTCCATAAAGGCGACTGTGGAGGTCATTTGTTTTGGAAAACTACAGCCAATAAGATCTTGCGGGCTGGTTTCTATTGGCCTTCTCTATTTTCTGATGTGTACAAAGCGGTGAAAAGCTGCCATGAATGCCAAATATTCCAAGGGAAGCAAAGGTTGCAGCCATTGCCTCTCAAACCGGTGGAAATCAGCGCACCATTTCAACAGTGGGGCTTAGACTTTATTGGCGAAATCCACCCAGCATCATCCGGGCAGCATCGATGGATCTTAACTGCCACCGATTACTTCACAAAGTGGATAGAGGCAATTCCCACTCGGCAGGCCACGGATTCGGTAATCATTTCTTTTCTTGAGAATAATATCTTGTCACGTTTTGGCTGTCCATTCAAATTGATCACAGATAATGCAGCAGCATTTAAGTTCAAGAAGATGATTGATTTTTTCTATAAGTATAACATCAGCTTGGGCACTCCACGGCTTATCATCCGCAAGGTAATGGGCTGGCCGAATCGTCAAATAAGTCACTAGTGAACATTATCAAGAAGATGCTGGAAATTAACAAGAAAAGTTGGCATAAGAAATTGATAAATGCACTGTGGGCTGATCGGGTAAGTCAAAAGAAGTCAATTGGCATGTCGCCATTTGAAATCGTTTATGGAAGTGATGCAGTTTTTCCAACATCACTCAGTGTACCGGTCGCGAGATTGCTTCAAGAGGCGGGTGAAGATCCGGATCCAATACAAAGGCGAATCAATCAAATGATTCACTTGCAGCAAACAAGGGAAGAGGCTCTCCAAAATTCTTTGAGGCTGCAAGAGCGCATCAAGAAAATCTATGACAAGAAGGCAAAGTCGGAAAACTTTCAGCTGGAAGATGTCGTTTTGAGATGGGATGCCCGCAATGAAGACAAAGGGAAGCACGGTAAATTCGATAATTTGTGGAAAGGTCCTTATAAAATTGCTGCATATCGTGGTCCCAATGCTTTCCTTCTCAAATAAATGAATGGTGATGCATGTCCCGGTGGGTCGGTGAATGGCCGGCTTCTGAAAAGGTATCATACTTGAGAAATTTCTGCTCCAATCATCCTCATTGTAAATACCATGTCATTTTCTTTCTGCAGCAAGTGTGAAACTGATCTTTCATCCTTAGTTTGGGGCCCGCGGTGAAGGCTATAATTCTAAGGATGTTGATTAGTTGGTGTGAAGTTTTCAGATTGTTTATTTTCTGCAAAAGTTAGTTTGTTTGTGTCGAAGTCCTTTGAAAATTTCAGTTCATAGTCAAGTCCAATATAGTCATTTCAAGTTTGGTCACGTGTGTACCAGTTGACTCCATCGCCCAATGATTGCAAGCACTGGTCTGCTCTCCCAGAGGTCTAAGGTTCTTGGCACCTCCAAGGAGCTACCATCCCCATTGGAGCCAATGTTAGTGTCGGTCATGATGCCCTCCATCAGTGATCAAAAAACTCTTTGCATATGCATAAGTAGGTGTCTCATCGATGTCAGTTTTGCATTCCATTAGGCATGCCATAAAACTGATGGAGGAGTTGGTCCTTGTTCCCTTCTTGGCTTTGCTGGATCAGGTCATATCAGTTAATGAACTTGTGTCACGCTTGTTTTGTTTTGTCTTGAAGTCCAAAGTCTTAGGTCTAGGGTTTCGGTCAAATGTCATTGCAAGATCATGAGTCAGAGGTCCATGGGTCCCCAGCAAGCCCAAAGGAGGTATGTAAATATGTTTCATGGATATTTTCATCAGGTACAGCTCATTTATACCTTGGATTTAAAAACCATGTTTTTAAAGCCCAAGGTCATGTCAATTTTGCAAAAAATAAAGAAATTTTCAAAATTCTTCAAAATGCCGGCAATAACCCTGGTCTCCTCACTAGATTCCATCAGATGGTCAACCTACAAAAAGAACGGAGTTAAAGCACCCAAAAAAGTCAAATGCAGGACAAAGCAAACTCAAAACAGTGTTAAAGAGAATGTCAAAACAAAACATTAGAAAGTGGGTTTGGTAAGTAAATTTTTTCAAATTGGGCTTATAAAGAGTCAAATTCCCTCTAAAACACCCTCATTGTGCATCTAAGAGCTTGCAAAGAAGAGTGAGAGGGCGAAGAAGGCGAAAGGAGGCGAATTGCAGAGAATTTGGGTTATTTTCAGGTGCACGACCACTCAGGAGCTGTGCGCGACCAGTTGGGCAGTGCGCGACCAGTCAGCAGCTCCTCCGCAGTGTTAATTCCTAACGGGCGCGACCAGTCAGGCTGTGCGCGACCAGTCAAAGCCCGTGCGCGACCAGTCAAACTGTCTTCCACAAAACCACTTCAAATTTGCTCAATCGCCCTCTTGCTTGCTAAATTGATCGAGGTAGGGTCTTCTAACATGCTGGATGCTTGAAATCAAGGATGTTGGGCTTGTGCTTATATATATTTGCTACCAAGAATGTAAAGAGGAATGGATTTTAGTTATTGCTTGTTCATGTAGGCATTATGCTAGGGTTGGTGTTCTTTTTCAAGGTTTTAAACTCCCATTTATTCCCTCCATTGTTTCCCATTAAATTCACAATTGTTATGATATGTCTCTATCTTATGTCATTTGCAAAGAATGTTAAATTTCCCATCCCCAATACCTAAACCCTATCCCTCCCTCACATACATTCCCTAAACCCTAATGCCCTCCATCTAATCTACCCAAAACCCTAACGTCCTTCACACAGCAAGGATAACAAATAAACACAGCAAGAATAAAATGATGTGCAAAAAGAAAAAGGCAATATGATGGCAAAATGACAAAAACTAAAAGAAAGGCAAAATGACTGTGCATAGTCATTACAAAACAGAGAACATATTTGCTGTGTATATTCAAAGCAAAAACAAAGAAAATGCAGCTGTGTATATTTATCAAAAAGACATATTGCTTTGAGTATTCATTACAAAAATAATGTTGCTGTGTCTCCCAAAACCAAACCCTGTTTTTCCTTTTCCCTTCTATCCCCTAAATATCCTTGTTTCAATACAACTCTTTTCCCTTTTGAAGTTGTCAATGAAATCCCTTTTCCCCTTTTGACAAAAATGTAAATAAAGCCCTCCTTCCCCTATGACAAATGTAAAAGAATCCCTTGTTTCCCTTAGCATCAAATGTACATGAATCCCTTGAAAAACAGAGTATGCCTTATAATGTACAGTCAAAAGACAAAAATCAAAGAGCAAGTTGTTGATGCTAGTGATCTATGCTGCCCCATACCCCTGTTATACATGTTGTCCCTTACCCCCTGTTGAGCATGTATATCATTTCCCTTGGTTATTATCATCCATGTTTCCCTAATAAAAACATTTCTTTGCAAATGATTTCCCGGTGATTAAGATGAGATTGTATGTTTGACACTTTGTGAATTGTCCCTTAGAAATTCCCTATTTTTATATGTTTCCCTTTCCTTATGAAAAATCCCCTTCCCTAACATTTCCTTCATGATTTTGTTCCCCTTGAAAACAGCATACAACTCAGCATTTTTGCAGGCAAGGGCAGCAGTTAACTTTGTCTATTTTCTCCACTTTGCTCAAAAGCACCATGTCAACCACTGAAACTTATGAGCAAGCTGATGACCGGTCTTCTTCCACAGAGGTTGAGGTACAGCAGAGGCCTCGTAGGGGTGGCAAAGGTGGTCATCATAAGAGAGAAGAGCCCACATCTTTAGCAGAATTACAGGCTTGCCCTTTGGCAGTGAATTGTTTCCGTTATATGTCATGTTTTCAGTTCTGTGAGAGGCTTGCCCAGATTCAGCACCACAGGGAGTTGGCCCGCTTATTTGTTTTGCACCTTCATGATGGGTAGGTCACTCTTGCAGGGGTGAATTTTGTGCTATCTCCGGAGGTGATTTCAGAGGCTACCGGGATACCAAATGTGGGTGAGGTGTGGCCCAAGCGCAAAATGTTGGATTATGTTTATTTTGAGCCATATGTCAGGCCAACATTCATGAGCCACTTGTCGGGGTTCTTTCCTTTCAGATTCCTCCGGGGGGAGTATGCTCCGATCATGCGGCTTATCATGCATTACTTCACATGTGAGGGGAGATTTTCACAGGTCTTCCCTTATCACATTCGCCTGTTGATGCACTTTACCCGAGTGAGGATGATGAACATCCCGGTTTTCTTCTTCCAGGACATTCAGAGGATGGTGTCCGTGTTCCAGAGGCGGTCCCCAGCTCAGCAGTATAGGAGTTTGTGCCATCATGGTCTCATCCAGCTCATTGTTTCCCATCAGTTGAGTCAGCAGGGCATTCCATGGGCAGACTTCATTTCTCATGAGTTCTTTACAGTGCCACCACAGCCACACCCAGAGCCAGAGGTCATTTATGAGGAGGGAGGTCCATCTCACCAATCCGAGATCATTGTTCCGAGACAGGTTGCTTCCTCACCTCAGGTCACCTACCAGAGAGGTCACAGGACCTTGTTTGCAGCAGCTCGACGAGTACTTTCTCCACAGCAGGTGGAAGGGGTCTCGCCATCATCATCTACAGGTCAGCGAGTGTTATCTCCACACCAGGTGGAAGGGGCCTCGCGTTCTCCATCAGCAGTACGGGAGGGAAAACAGCCCATGACAGAGGAGGAGAGAGCCGGTGACACACAGGTTAACATCATTAATCTTGATGCTCGCTCCCCCACTTCAGATTTGCATGAGATCATCCGACAAAGAGAGGCGGAAAACCGCTTGTTACAGCAGAAGCTCGACATGGCCCAATGGACAATAAACTATCTTGAGCAGCGCAACAAGCAACTTGAGGATGAGAAAGAGTTGGATGAGCTGTGGAGGATTCGAAGTGACCGAGTCATCAACCGTAGGAGGCCCGGTGACTTGCTGCCCAAGGAGAGGGAATCCATGCTTATCCGTGTGAATGCACACTTGCAGAGGCTGTTAGAGAAGGCAAACGAGGACAAGAGGTTGCTACGGAACATGAAGAATCACTATTGGGCGAGGATGCATGTTTGCAAGGCGAAAATGAAGATGTTCCAAAGGAGGTTGTCCGAGGCCCGTAAGAGGAAGAAGAAGACCAACCCGCTTCGTATCTTGGCTGAGGCCTCTCTCACTCACCATGATACTCATTAGCATCCTCCTAGCAGCAAACCCAAGAAATTTTGAGAGTTTTGAAACATTTTTGGCATTTTTGGGAATTTTACAGGTTTTGGCCATTTGACTGGTCTCACCCCGCGCGCGACCATACATGGGGGCAACTCAGAACGGGGAAAACTTTGCATTTTTGGAATTGTCATGCAAAAATACACTTGCCTATGGATGGGTTTCAGATTTTATGGAGATTTGGGTTTCCAAAAGCTCAAAACACATGCAAATTTTGACTTTCTGCCCCTATTTTGAGTTGCAGAAAGCTGTCTTGGGAGAAATGACTTTTGAGGGGTCAAATAAACTCCAAATTCAGAAATTCCAGTGGGGTTGGAAAGTAGACTCACAGACCTTTCCAACGAGCTATCTTGCACCTGATTTGGACACCAGGAAGGCCCTCAAACAGAGCTGTGAATGTGCGCGACCAGTCAGAGTGATGTGCGCGACTAGTCAGGGAAATTTGCTTGTTTTGACCAGTTCGGCTAGCAAAACACTGTTTTCATCTTGGTTGACTTTTGAGGCATGTAAATGATGGATTTTTGTGTAATTTTCATGGCACTTAGATAATTTTACTCTCCTTCATCACTTCTAGAATATTCTTTGATGTAAATGGTAAATATTTAATGCATGGATAGGTTCCCTAAGTTTTAGAGGCAAGTTGTTTTGACTGCCTATTATCTAGTGCTCAGTTTAGAATTAGTTGAAACAGCTCCTAGGGAGCTGAGCTCGACCCCTAGAGGTGGGGAAAGGAGTTAGATCATCTATATTATGCCTTCTCTTGCTCATTTTCATGGTTGGACTCTTGAGGGAGAAGCTCCTATTGTATATTTTACTTGTATCTCTGCAATTTGAGGAAAAGGAAGACCAGGGTTTTGCAGACATCATTGGGATTCTTGTGGACTCTTGTGTTGATGGTGTGTTCTCTTATTATAATTGTAAGTGTGTTTATGTGTTCCATCTCTTTCTTTACTGCAGCTTATTAAACAAATGAAGTGATAAAGTTTGAATTCATGCTTGCCATGCTCAACTTTCAAATTTGTTTAATGTTTATGTTTTCCACTGTCTAGAGAGGATTCAAAGTCATTGTTTGCCCTCTTTAGCTTCTATTTTTTCTTCCTTGATCATCCATCTCAACTAAGGGCATCAGCACAAACTCCTACCTTGCCCCAAAGACCCACCTGCAGAAACTGTGTCAAATCCCCGCACCCTAAAATTGCAGATCCTCAATTTGCCACCAAAAAAAACCCCAAAAACCCCCAAATCAACCTTTTAATCAGTTTACTAGCCTAATATCAGTGTCACTGTATTGGTCATCTCTGTCCATTGAATATTTTACTGAGATTGACCGGAGAGAGCCTTCTCATACCCCGTAGGGCTAGCTACGAGGTGAAATGGTTTGATGTTGCCTTGAAGGTTTACCTTCCTCAGCCTAGGGTGAAATCTCTCCAATCTGTATCCAGAGAGGGCTCTCTCTTTATGATTTAGCTTTGTTTTTAAAGGTATTAGGCTAGTTATGAAGTTCAAGGGTTTTGTTTGAGTTTAGGTGGTGAGATTCAATAAAACAGAGAGGTAAAATAGAGTATTTCAGTCCATTGGGCTAATGGAGTCAAAGAAGATGGCTTTCTGGATTTGGTTTCTTAACAAAGGATGGCTTCACAGAGCAAGGTAGTCAAACAGGGAACAAATCAAGGCTTGAAACAGATGGAATGGGCTCAAATTGGGTGAAGGGTAGTTAAGAATCCTTCAACCTATTTGGAGAGGGAAAATTGATGATTACTAATAAAGAGCAGTTAAATATTCCTTAGCAAATAATCAACATGAAAGAATTAGGAAACAGGAGCAATTAAGAGTTCACTACTTATCCAAATTCTGAAGAAAACACAGAGAACAATAAAGACTGAAAATAGAGTGCAATCAAGCATATTCTGAAGTTGATCTTTTCCTTTATCATTCAGATTATGAAACACGGATGATATAATAAACAAGAGAAACTTTAAAACATAAGATAGAGAGGACTTATTGATCCAGTGGTTGATTCAAGAAATCTGTGACAAGTCCTCTGTTTCAATTCTTCATCAGTAGGCCATACAACAGCTGATTCCAATAGCTCTTTATTCCAAAATTTCAATATTACAGCTGAGTTTAGGAATTCCACACCCCCCTTAATACTCCAATGAAGGGGGTATTTATGCTCAAAATGTACAACAAAATATCTCACAACAACTGTGAGATAATATCTGGGATGACTAAATAATAATTTACAAGTAAAATAGAAACAGCTAGCCTTCTTCAGTACTCTGCACTGGTTGCCTGTCTTAACTGATACTCTTTAATTCTGATCTGCTACACTTTGACCTGTTCTGCCACTCTTTAATGCTACATCTGATGCTCTTTAATGCTGATCTGTTGCATTTAATTATGATCTGATACTCTTTAACTGTGTTTTGACTCCTGCTCATCGCTGTCCATCGTGTTCTGGTAAAACAAAACTGCTAACGTGTCTTCTCACCACCTTTCTCTGGAAATTTATGTCTCTAAAGGTCCACTAGTTAGGGTAGCAAATATCCCTATATATCTTTATTTCTTTCTTCTGCAAGCTCGGAAGTCCCTCTGTTTGGTTTAAACTGCATTTAAAGAGGAAGAAACTATAAAATGGCAGGTTGGTTGAGGCCGCGAGCTCGTTGCTGGATCCTTTCTGGTCAGGAGGCGGTCGAGAAACTGGAGCCGTGAACTTGGTCGATTTTATGCCTGGAGCGCGATATGTAGAAAAATATAGCAAAAATGACATTTTTACCCTTTTATTTGACAAAATGAAGTTTTGGCAGGATTTTTTTATTTGAAGGACAGATGACGTAAGCAGTACGAATGGTGACGTGGCGGGTGACGTCATCAAAGGACATATGACATCAGCGGATGATGTCAGCAAAGGGTGGTAAGCGGTTTTGCCCCACACCGCTTTTGGGGCTGGGTGGCTTTGGGCCAAAGGCGAGCGATCAGGCTGAGAGCGCGACGCGTGGTAGAGGTACGGCGGAAAACCGTCGGCCGATCGCGCGTTAACGTTCGGCGGTTAGGGGGTCGCGATATTGATCGTCGACCGTTGGATGGTGGAGCAGGGATCGGACGGCGGACGCGCTTTGGAGATGGCGGGAGGTTAATGTAGCGGGCCCGGTCATAATAAACCATGTTTTAAATGTATCGGGGCTGATTTTATTGGTTTTGGGTAGCTTGGTTATTAATTAACCCAGGTGGTTAATTAACCCTTGATTGCGCGGCGAGAAGGTTATTAACAAGTTTCAATTAAACTCGTTAATCCCTTTTAAATTGTAACTATGGTCGTATTGGACCAGGGCGAGAATATTAATAATTTTGGGGTTTTTTATATATTTACATAATACAGGGAGGGGTATCAATTTACATGGGATTTATATAATAAAAGTTAGAGTTAATATGAAAACAAAACGAGTGCGCGCTAAGTATAATAATAGTTCACTTTTGTAGTTAAACTTAGGCTAAAGTTGAAATGGGGTCTTTTTGGGGAATATTTGCCATTTTCCTAAGTAAAATAGGGTTTTACTTAGGCAATGTTTATGAAATGAGATGAGTGATTTATGAATGATATTAAGAACATATCTTAATATTTGAGGGGGGAAATTAGTAAATGATTAGGGAAAAATATGAAGGGGAGTCAATTATGTAATCTTGCCTCGCTTGAGCCGCTCCAAGTAAAATGTCCGCCATGCACTTGTGATAGAAGTGAAAGTTAACACATCTTAGAAACATAATCTATCACAAGTATCATTCTGCAACACCATCTACCTACCCTGCCTACTTTAGTCCTAGCATTTTTCCTTCTTTCTTTGGGTGCACTTAGACTGGCAAACCCTCATCAACTTTTCTTTTCTTTGCATGGTAAGCCTACCTAAGTCTGCACTTATTACATCCAAGGGCTCAGATTTAACTGTTGAGCTCCTTTTTATTTACTCTACCTATCTACTTATCTGCCAAGATTAAACAGTTTGGTCAGATTTTTATTCTCTATCTCTAAAACAGGAAATTCAAATATGAACTAGCCAAGATTAAGCTGTTTGGCCATTCATCAATTGTGGCATGAATTAACAAGCTACACACAATGCTTATTGCAGAAAATGAAAAAGTAGTGGCATTTTGGACTTGCACACTTTCCTGGTCTTTCTTTATTTGGGGTTCATTTCTTTCACTTTTTTGACCATTTTATTCTTTTTACCCTTTGATTTTTCTTTTAGGGTATACCCTCTTTACATTTTTTGATTTTTTTATAATATGGAAAACCTTTGCAACAAGGAAATGGATGAACATATTACAGAGCTCATCAAGTCAATCATGAAATATGACACCTATTGGTATAGGAGTATAACAGACCCTACCTTGTACAGACAGCTCATTGGGTCGCTCACGTATCTAGTCAACACTAGGCCAGATATTTGCTTTGCTGTCAACACTCTTAGTTAGTTCACGGTGGAACCAAAAGGGGTGCACTGGGCAACAGCTAGACACATTCTTAGGTATGTGCGTGGAACAGTCGGATATGGGTTGAAATACTCCTGAGGGGAGGACATCAGATTGAATGGGTTCACAGATGCAGATTGGGCAGGTAGTTCAGTAGACCGAAAAAGTACCTGTGGTACTGCTTTAGTGTTGGATCAGGGATGATATCCTGATGCAGCAAGAAGCGGAAGTCGGTAGCTTTGGGCTCAACAAAAGCAGAATATATTGCAGCTAGCACAGCGACGTGTGAAGCTATATGGCTTAGAAAACTGCTTGTGAGTTTCTTCAAAAAAAGGATGGAAGCGACCAGGGTTAACTGTGATAATTATAGTTGTATAAAACTCTGAGAATCCAGTATTTCATGATCGGTCGAAACACATTGATATCAGATGTCACTTTATCAGAGACTGTGTTTAGCGTGGGGTAGTACAGCTGCAGTATGTCCCCACAGGAGATCAGGTAGCAGACATACTCACAAAGGCTCTAGGAAGAGCTAAGTTCATTCAGTTCAGAGAGCAGATGGGTATGGTAGAGAATCCATTTCAGTAGCAGAAACAAGTGATTTCTTAGTTATAGTGGCAGAGGGAGTTGCAGTACGGATGCAGTGTTGACAAGTGGCAGGGTCAGCAACAGTACAGATGCAAATTGTGCAGTGGTTGGTGGACAGGATGTCAAACATCAACAAGCGCAGAGGGAGATGTTACAGAATAGGGTGATGCTTCAGCAGGTTGCATTACTAGAGCACATTCCTCGCTAAGAGGGAGTGTTGATTTCTAGTAGCATTGGATGTGCTCTAAGTCTCAAATTTTGCAGGGAGGCTTGGACACATGCATTCTCCAATACCCATAAATCGTTTTGGGAAATTCCACCCAGAGATAGTTTTATTAAAATAATTAATTATTTTTAATGGGAACCTAAGTCTAAACTTAGGAAATTAAAATAATTAATGGGTATTAATCTAAACTGTGGGTGAAACTTCTCGAAGAAGGCGGAGATCAAGTTAGTATGATCTTAGCCATTGATTAGGATCTAATCTGGGCCATTAATTGGTCAATGAGAGGATTATAAGAGGAGGCTTGATGGGCACTTGGAGAATACACCAAAGGCAGATACTCAGTTACCCGAGTAAGATCGATTTTCTCATTGGTCGAAGTTCAGCAAGAGAAAATCGAATCAGAGGGAGAGTTGCAGGTGGAAAAGAGAGTGAGGGTAATCAACATCAGTCGAGAGTGCAAGGGAAGAAGACGCAGAGCAAAGGGAGGATAGCGTGGAAGCTGGGACGCAGGGAGAGACAATGGAGGGGCAGTTGACGTTGGGACTGCGTGGGGCAGTTTGACGCTAGAACATCGTGGGAAGGTTGATGCTAGGACGATGTAAGACGCAGAGGGAAGATAAGCACTTCTCCCGGATCAGGAACATGTTAGGAAGTGTCTATGAATTTTCTCACAGAGAATCCTCTTCTATTCTGCTAGTTGTAACTTGTACATGAGATTTTTGCTGAAGAATTATACAGAAACACTCATCTGCTACACTGGTTTTCTCACATTGCGTTTTTCTGGGGACGATTGCCCAAAAATAATTGTGTCATCGTGGTTGTATTTGTGCCAGTATTTTTCTTTGCATTTACTTTCTGTAGTATTTTTAATTGTGAAGGTTGCAGTAGAATTTATTTTGATATTTGTTGTAAGAAAAATATGAATAACTTAGGATAAGTAGAAGAAATAATATTAATCATTGCATTTGGATTTCTATTTAGAATTTTTCACAACTTGTTGTTTGGCATCTAAATCAAAGTTATATCTATCTCCGTGCAAATATGGACACTACATAGGCACCATATGTGAAGAAAAAGTTATGTGAACCTTTTTGTAAAAGTTTAAAGACATCTATGATTTATTTCTCAACGGGACCAAACTTATTTATATCACTTGTGCAAAAAAAAATCCAAATATGATAGAAAAGCCAAAGTTTGTGATTGAAGGGTTGAAACTTGAAAGTCTATAATAGGAATGGAGGCAGAAAAATATGTATATAATCTTTGTAGTAAAGAAGTTGATTTACTGACACCCACTTATGTGCATAAAGACTATCCCATGACAAAAGGTTCGAACTTGCATTGGAACATATCAAGTGACCTTTTCGGAAGTCTATGTAGAAAAATTGATTTTCCTCAATTAATCTGATTTATTTAACCAATTTTTCTAAGTTAGACTTGGAAAAATAATTAATAATTGGCTAAATAATCTAATTGTGGTGTTTCTTGCGAAACCTTTTTTGAGTATTGGAGAAAATGTGTTCCCTAGCCTCTTAGACACCATAGAGACTAGAACACTTGTCCGCTACTACCAGAAACTAGCATTACCCATCAAGTTGTGTCAGGACCAGCCTAGGGGCATGCTGGGTCTAGTTGTGTCATCCTAAAGAATCCTCAAGTCTAGGTCAAAATCAACCAATGTCCTGGGTGCTAGAGGTACTACAGGACATGTGTCAACCAATCATGGTGCTAGGAGGCCCAAGAGCTCAACACTTCACCTATTTTTGCTAATATACTTCTCTGAAGGGCCTGGGTACCTATGGAGAAGGTGCCCAAGACCTAGGCTGCTAAACCACTTGACAAGAACAACATGGATTCTAGTGAAACCAACCAATCATTTGAGACCAAGATCAATAATGCATCTAAATAAACCAAACTTGAATGTTAAGGACAGTTTAATACTTCAAACAAGGATACCCTTCCAAAATCAGGACCTTGATCTCGCAAAGATGTTTTCTCCCTAGGTAGGGGTGGCTAAAAGTCAACCCTATTAGGTGCTTCCAAACCCTATGGGGAAGTAACATTTCCCTAGTCCACCCTTCAATATATTGGCGTTAGTGAATAATAGTGATGGTAATGGAGGGGAGAAGACTTCATGGCCAAGTGTCATGGCCAAAGGAACCAATGGATGGGGGTGTCCACATCTAGAGTGTATAGATGTGAGGAGGGAGCATTCGTGGATGCATGAGTTACTAGCTCGGCCTTGGTTTTTCCACCCCTCTTGTGCACCTTTTACTTCTTCTTGATCTTTATTTGTATTACTGCTTATAGCTCAAGGGTTAGAGCTTGATTTGTATGAGGTATCAATTGTATTACCCCTTTAGGATGAGTTAGTTTATCACTCATTAGGGTTGGGACATGTAGGTTTCTTTTTTTTTATGTAATGGAGCAAGGTGTGCTCAAAAACAGGGTGATGGCCATATGAGTGAGGCAAAGCTCATGCTAGGCTTTTTCCCACGTGTTAATCTTTATGTCCCTGGCCATCTTTTGCATTTTAACTTTTTTTCTTTTATTTTTTTGTGGCCATGATATGCTCTTTATGTTTCTTTTAGTTGCATCAGCCTCCTAGGACTAAATTTCCAAGCCCTATTCAAGGTTTGTGAACATATGAGTGTCGAATCCCCCAAGAACCAATGACAAGTTGTACCTAAAGAATGGAGGTGAGATATGGGCTTGTAATGTAAGATGGAAGGCTTTAATTATGGCATATGCGACAATGGAACTATGTTATCTCAATCAAGGCTTCCCAAGTAGTGCCCCTCCTATACCCAAAGGGCCTTAAGGGAGGTCCCATTGGACTAGGATCAAAGATTAACCCCCCAAGTAAGGTGAGAGAACAAGATCACGGTCAAAATTTGTCAATCTTCCAAATCACCCCATAATCCATACTAAATGCCCAAAAACAAACAAGTATAAGCACTCGATTGCAAAATTATCAAAGTACCTTTTGAGTAGCAACCCACCTTCATCCATGTGCTCATGCCAGATGGGTGAGAAGCAAATGGCTGATGCAAGTGGTGAAGATATATGGCATATCATCAACTAATGATGGTTGTCAAGAGCTACAGACTGACTCGCTGGTTGTCCAATGCAACGGAAAAGTTTTCTCCTATGGCAATCCCTTAAGAGATCCTTCATGTTAAGCTCTCCACAATGACTTTATTCCCTCATAAAATGATATCTAGGGTTTTTCATTATCCCTTACTCCATTCTAGGGCTTGATTTTCCATAAGTAGATCCCCCTCTAGACTCCATCACCCAAGATCAAGCATTGGCCTTTCCACATAGGTGATCACACCTTAAAATTTTCCCAAAACCTAAATTTCTCTCTTCTCTAAATTTTAGGCCCTTTAAAGCAAGCTGCTAGGCTAGGGTTAGGGCTGAATTCAACTAGGGTAAGTGCGTTTTGCCTTTGGAAGGGTTCTACATGTGGTTTGTAACTCATTGCCTCAAAAGCATACCTTTTCCATGGTGAATTCCTCCTTTTTAGGGCTAATGTTCTTGAAAATGGCAACAACAAAATCCTGATTTAATTTTCCCTTGAATTAAATTAGGAGAAAATTGTAATTCCACATCATAGACAACAAAAATGAGTTAACTAAGTTAATTTCACCTAATTGGCTCAGTTAATTCGAGTTGAGGGCCTAACTTGAGTCAAGTAGAGTGGTTCCTAAATTTTTGAAGCCTAGGTTGAGTTTAATTTGAGTTGTAATAGTTTAATTCAGTGAAACTGAGTTAAAGTCAGTTAAACTAGTTCCAACTGTTGGAGGAACTAGTTGGAGGTCTAGCAGCGGGGTGCAGCTTTAGTGTTTAACTAGTTAACTTATCAATCAGCCTAAATTAACTCATGATGCACAAAATTCGGGTTACCTAGTTGACATTGGAGTTCAAGGGCAGTGTACTATCAGTTGTAAATTAGTTCAAGTTGTACAAATGGTGCATGCAGTCAAAGAAATGACCTAATGGAATTGCGCAATCCAATGGAGGAAAATTCCTATTCAATACAGGCTTAATTCCCAAGGAAACAACGAAAGGAAATAGGAGCTTGGAGGCTTGGAAATTTGGCTAAGTATTAACCAAACACAATAAGTCAGGCAGAGGATAGCAAATACTTGTGCAAGTTGAGCTCAAGGTTGAGCAGACTATATTGTATTCATCCAGTTTCTTTTATTAATGGAATACAGATAGGAAGGGGTTTTGAGCAGTTACTTTCCCCTAGATATATCTTTGTGTATATGTGTTGAATCTTGTCTCATGTTTATGTTGCGATTTCTCGATTGATTAAATTGCTTTCCGCTGATGAGTAGAGTAGATTCTCATTCAAGTCATTTGTTTTAGAAAATTACATAAGCAGTTTGAATCTACAAGGAATTTCTACATGGTATCAAAGTTGAATCACTATAGAGCAGGTTTCACAATAGAGCAGAGATTTCGAACTTGTTATTGCAGGAGGATCGAACTTGCAGGATCATTTCTTCAGAGCTAGCAGGATGGCTTTCTATGGACTAAGACTCGAGTATGCCCTTGAGGGAAGCTCGAATTATGTTGCTTGGAAGGACCGCATGGAGGCAGTGCTGGAAGATAATGGGTTAAAGGAATTCATTGATAATGATATCCATAAACCGACAGCAGTTGATGCTCGGAATCTAGAAGCTTGGAAGAAGTGTGTAGCGAGAGCTAGGAGGATCATCTTGGAGGGTGTGAGAGACCACAATAGTCTTGAAACTACATGGCAAAGAGACTCCCTTTGCTATGTGGAAGACTCTCAGTGAGCTATTCAGAAATAGCAATGAAGCCAAGAAACTTGAATTGATGAAGAAATTGAGGATTGAAGACAAAGGGTACGAGGTAGTCTTCAAAGATGGGAAGGCCTACCTCAAGCATCTTGATTCATGTCAAAATTCAAATCAAACAATTTGGTGTCAGGATCGAGAGCCTCTACACATTAGAGGAAGATGCATGCACAACCTTGAGGAGCAAGGCAGGGATTAGAGATGTTGTGGTTGAGAGGGAGCATGATTTAGCTCTCAAGAGGAAGCCTCAGCTAGTTGGCAGTTGGGCTAACTAGGAGGATGATGATGAAGAGGACCAGTCAGAGACCTCCAGTAGGAAGATAGTTCAAGCCAAGTGGGCAAAGGGAGCACATGCCGCCATACCTCCAGGTGTGAGGTAGGGTGATGTGAAGCAATTGTCCTAGGAGTGCAGAAATTTGGGCAGGGTTCATTGACGTGTTTTTTTTTTGTCTCATGGATCATTACCTTGCTACGGGGGCCCACAGTATTCAGTAGCAGGAGGATCAGTGTCAGTCATACAATGAGGAGTGGAAAGGAGTGTTGACAACAAAGCAGGAGACTCAGTAGCAGAGTCGGTAGCAACATAGTTTTCCCAGTAGATAGTTCCAGACACAATTGATTCAATTTGTTTTTGGATGCTTCTCAGTTGCAGATGTTGCAGTTGCAACAACAAAAGTGAGAGGTGTTGCATGCAGTACATTCCAAGGGTGTTGGATCAGGGTAGATGTGAATCCCTTTCTTGTTGAGAGGTGTTGAATTTCCATGACCTTGGGTCTAGGTTAGAGTTTTAAAATCACAGACGCTACCAAACCAAGAATCTCAACCATAAACTACTTTGCACAGGAAGCAGTAAATCACATATGCACAATATACACAGTTTTAAACAAAATTGTACAATAATGTACAATCACCAATCTTCGTTATATTAATCCAAATCTGATAAATACAACAGTCTATGGTTACAAGATACAATGACAAACTTGGCTGCAGCACTTCTATGTCGTATCTTGTCTTGCCGGTCCGTCGCACCCGTACTACTCACTAGTAGTGCCTTAGTCCATCAAGGCATCTACACATCAAGACTCCAAGAGGGTTTCCTCCTATCACTGCTGCAAGTCACGTCTGCTACAATGAACACGGCTCATCAACTTCTCTCTAGGTTGGCCAATTCCCGAGCTCCAATCTGCCATGCTAGCAACAACTTTAGTCCATCAAAGTGTTGCACTTCGGCACCGTCCTTCACCCAACCTTCAGCTGCTCTTCGTCCTTCAAGATAGCTCATCTAGGGCTACTTTGGGTAGCCAACACGCTGCCCTCCAATAGTCCTATGGAACCTGTTGTCGCACAGAGTGTCTAAGCACAGCGACAATGCTCAGACGGGGGCTGTCACCCTGATCCCCAATCTCTTCGTTTAAGCCATCTCCCTAGGCTAAGGGGGGTAGACCCTATGGGATAAAAGAGACCAACTGGCAATCCGCTGCTGAGAGACACAGCGAGGGAAACAAGCACTTGATTGATTTTAAAACTTGATTAGATCTTTAAATGTTTAGTACCAGTTCCTTTGCTAGATGAAGTGGAAATCGAATAATTGATTCGCTGCATAGGAAAAA